>UYYA01004699.1:0-74516 GCA_900624975.1 Angiostrongylus costaricensis
GTAGGGTATAGGGTGGGATGTCAACAATCGTTACATAATTTTCAAGACCACTTTTTCTTAAGCACTTTTTAATGGCGTGACTTACTTCATTTGATATGAAGGGCAGCTCAAAGGGGATCCTACTGTCGTCTGAAATATTATTTTGGGAAACTACCCAACGTTGTCCTCTAACCCGAGTGGCTTCTACATCGTAGCCATTGGAAATGGCAATTTTTCGTGCCACGTTTTGCGACTCCTTCCTTTCCTCTTCTCCTGTACACACATTTTTAGCCGTACGATACATATTTTTGATAAGTGCTTTTTTCATGTGTGAAGGATGTGAGGAGAGGCAGTGAACTAGAATGTTTTTACTACTTGCCTTGCGATACCATTTTGTTATGTAGTCACTTACTGTGGGCTTTATTTGTATGTTCGAGAATGGATGCCAGTTCTCGGCAGGCTTTTCTCGTGTAAATTTTGTGTACTCTGACTGTCGGTTTAATAATTCAAAGCACTCATCCATCTGCTCTTGTGTGGAACAGACGATGAAGTAGTCGTCTATGTATCGACAGTAGAGTAAGGGTCGGTGATCGAGAACTGGAGCTTCCACCTTAGACATAAAAGCGATGGCAAGGATTGGTGCTAAACGCTGGCCCATCGCCAACCCTCTAATTTGTGCAAAATATTTTCCAGACCACCTAAAGATTGAACAACTAAGACACTGTTTTAAGAGGGTCATTAGTTGCGCAATCGACAAGCTGTGCTTTTTTATTTTCTTTTCATGCTCTACGAGCAACTTAAGAATGGCTTGCATTGCGGAGTCATTGGACACGTTGGTATAAAGTGAACTAACATCGAATGACTCCATTATATGCGTGCTGTTTGGTTGCGCGCGCCCTAGGTGATCTAGAAATATTTTGGTGTTAGGTAGATGGGTTGGGATGAATTTTAGCAGCTGGGTTAGGATAAGGTTTAGGAACCACGTTATTCTATCCGTTGGCCCGCCTATACAACTGATGATAGGTCTAACTTTATATGATGATGGGTTCGTTGACGTAATATCATCAGTTGAAGTAAGCTTATGTGTTTTAATAAGCAAGTAAAGGACAGAGCAAATCGGGTGTTCGTTTTTAAGTCGAGAAATAACTGAAGGTTCTAAACCCGCGGCCGTTGCCGTGCTGACCCATTCTTGATTCAATTTTCGGTATTGATTTCTGTATTCCTTTTGAGAGGATGTTCGATAGAGAGAAACATCACTGAGGTGCTCCTCTGTTATCCTAATATCCAACTGACTAGGAAAAACTACAAATTCTCCTCCTTTATCACTAATAGAAAGTCTAATAGATTTCGAATTCAAAAGCTCTCTAACTTGGCGCATACCACATTTTTGTTGGTTTGTGAGGTTGGAGCTTCTTTTTCGTTTTTGGTAGTGATTAGGTATGCGAAGAATTTCGTCCGAAAATAAACGAAATGTAGGGTCAATATCGCTATTTGGTAGCTCTTGTTTAAAGAAAGTTCGAGGAAAGGGTATTGGTGGTATTGGTGCGGGTCCCGCACGTTACATCACGGCTCTGAGGAAGGCGAAGTCGCCGAAACGTCAGCCATCGTTCAATAACATCAAAAAACAACGACAACGACAACGAAGATCTGTACCAACCTCGCGTCATCTTAAGAAGATCAGTTTATAAGATCGCATAAATAAATATATCAACTATCTATGCCGAGGTTCATAGAAAGTCGGTCTTTCGAGGTATTGGTGGTAGTTCACCCCTTGATACTACTTTACCTAACCTTTCTAGCCTAACCCTGTAACGTAGCTGATCTTAAAGTTCATGCAGACTACACGTGATTCTGCGCAGGATTGATTTAGAAATGGGTTGACTAGGTGCAAAACTCGGACCCAATTCTAACAAGGAACGCACATTTTGCGGAAGCGTTGTACCTCCTAGCACAGTAGCACCCTTTTTTAAGTTCATTTTATTTCATTTAATCCGTCTTCACGTTTACTGTGCGGATCCCAGCACTTCTCACGTGTAATTCGTGTCCTCACATCAATTGTCCACGAAGGTCTTCCTACTTTTTACGTCTGGCTTCGGTGGCTGCTTGAGGATTTTATTTCATCTTGAATGTCGTAGAATGCTGGTTGAGCAATTCTCCCTGGTGTCCTGAGATGAGCGGGCTGGACCACTCCCACTTGGACTGCAAAGGCGATTTTTTTTCCCAGAGAAGTTGCTGCCAATTTCCCGACTCCTGAGGAATGAGAGGCTTGGTTGGCCAGAAGCGGAATCGAACTACCACCATGTTCGTGACGACGGACATCACTGCCATAGTGCTATCCGCCCTCAAAACCTTTTACAGGCCGAAATTTAAAGAACGTTGCTAAACACAATGCGATAATCCCAGCGATTCTCTAAAACAAAACGCCCTTAAAATGTGAAAACATTTAATATCTTTAAACCACGAGGACGTCGAACTTCAATCCACGAAGCAATTTCTTCTCGTGAAATTGTCGAACATGTCCAAGTGTTACAATTAGGCAGCCTGCACAGCCAATGCAATTTTCCTTCCTGAGAAGTGGGTTTCCATGTATTTAAACACAAATTATGAGTGCTGTATAGCTGTTATACTGTCAAATGTGTATTATTATGGTAGCGGATAAACAGAATGCTAAGCTTCGACGTTTAGCAAATTCCCAGCTCTTCCAGTGAAGAAACTAAAGATAATGGAACAAGTCATTCAAGCTCTTGTTGTAGTGGTGATATAGGATTATGGAATAGTTCTACACTAATCATGCGTATATGCATATACACCATTAACTTCATTAAGCACTCAGGCGTTGATATATTGAAGAAAAGTCAGTGCCAGAGAAGACGAACGTAAGCTGCAGAAAAGTTGATAAGTTGATGCTCAAAAAGAGCCTGTGTGAGCTAGCGAGCACACTAAAAAAGATAAACGAACTGCTTCCATTTTCTAAAAACGTACAAGTATTGATTGTATTTAAACACAAATTATGAGTGCAGTTTCTGTGTTTAGGGTTGCTACCTTTTTTTCTCGCTGATGAGGCTATACATTGCATACATGTGACCAAAGGACAATTCATTCACAGGAATCTGAAATGCACCCAGTTTGGCATCCACTTCAAAACAGTGCAAAGGTACAGAGAGGAATCGATGGAATATGCCACCCTCGTCACGCGTGGTAACAAGACACTCCTCCTTGCATCCCTTTTTTGCATTTTTGGAATGAATCCAAAAGCCTTCAAGAGTTTTACGCGCTCATGCCATGGATTCCTATACGAGGATAGTGACCTCTACTTCAAAATCTTCTCCATTATGTCTCTGTGTCTAATGGGCACCTAGTGGAGTGTTTGGTTTTAATTTAGATTTACCGACTATGTGTTCTTCTATGCGGGCGCAGAGCGGTCAACCCGTTTCGCCAACGTATTCATCTCCGCACGCTTTACAAGAGATCAGATAGACTGTACCCGAACTCATGCAAACATCGTCTTTACCGTTAGGGAAAATTATGCGGTTTTTCGTTGTATACAGACCGTCATATAGGCGGTTGCGAACTATCTGGCATCTTAGAGTAACCGATGGTATTGCTATCACTCTTATGTGATTATCTACACTCGCCATTCTTAAGCAATGTTTTATAGCTTCATTTATTTCGCTTGAAGTGAAGGAAAAATGAACGGAGCCTTGTTCTTACTAGAATTATCACTTCACCGCGTGGTTTTTCTCTATGCCTATCCCGAGGAGCTTCAGTTTCGTAGCCTTTCGAAATGCTTACTTGTTGCGCGCCAATTTCAAGGATTCGCCCTTCTGCTCTCTAACTGTGCACACGCTAGTGGCAGTTCAAAACATATTTTTATAAGCGCCTTTTTGGTGTGTGAAGAGTGAGAGGAAGAGTTAATGAGCCCTATGTTTTTACTACTTGGCTTCCGATACCCTTTTGTAATGTAGCCGTTTTCGGATAGGTTAATTTGACCGTTCAGGAATGGAAGCCAGTTTTTTTTTCGGTTTCTCTTGAGTAGATTTTATATACTCTGACTGTTCGTTTTGTATTGTCTTGTACTCAGTGTATTCTTCCATCTCCTTTTGTGTGAAGAGATGCCAAAACAATCATCTATATACCTACAGTAGAGTAATGGCCGGAAATCGAGTACTGATGCTTCCACCTTAGACATACAGGCAATAACAAAGGTTGGTACCAGTCGCTGTCCTATTGCCATCCTTCTAATCTGTGCTTAATGTAAAAAGTCAGCTATTGCTTGATAACAAATTCTTTAATACCAACCTCGTGTTTACTTATCGAAAAAACAACACATTTTCATTAGTTACTGAGTTCTCTATTGGCGAACTGATGTACAGGCCAGAAGGATTAGTTAAATACAACGTCATCGAATTGCTGAGACGAAAAGACGCCGTCCATTTAACAATGTCATAATAGCGGAGAATAACTGTTTCTTCAAACATGCGACAATGGAGGAGTTCGAAGGGCGGTACAGCTATGGATAAATATTTCTTTTGAAAAACTTTGACGTGTACGCAATCATATCGAATATAATAATAAAATAGGCAGAGATGAAGCGTTCTATATGGACTTGAAAAAGTTTTGCAGAAAAGATTGGAATAAAATGGTGATAAGATATTTGCAAAACTCTGGACCGCAGGTGTCTATGGTGGGGAACGAACGCGCTATTATCTTTTCCGGGGAGTAACGCGTTCACCACCACACCATGCGGGTGCTTCGTTTCGCCTGTCTCTCAGCTATTTCTATCGATCTTTTTGCCACAGCAATCACAGCGGTCCAGAGTTTTGCAAATATCTCAGCAACATTGTGGTTGTATTTCGCTTAGTAACCTGCCATGAAAATTATAGAAGGCAGAAAACAAAAACGTTAAACAAAATGGTGATAATTTTCCCATGACCGACTTTCTGTTAACCTCGGCATTAATTGATAATTCAATGTTTTTCATCAATAAGCAGACACGAGGTTGTTAATATAGAATTTATTAGAACACAATTACTGACGTTTCGGCGGTTTCGCCTTCTTCAGAGCCGTTTATTTGTTGTAAGTATTTAAGTTAGTTGGTGGATAGCCGCCGCACAGCGTAATACATGGTCGAAGAAGAAGGTGATAATTTTGTTGCGTAACTTCTGTATAGCGCTCCAATGATCTCTATATACTGAGTGGAATCACCTGACATTTCAGAGATTAAATTGCCGCTTCTACCACTACTGAATTAAAGCCATTTAGGTCGGTGAGCGTGAGACAGAGCAGTTCCTTATAATCTACTTGCACTTCGCACCAAAACTCGTGCTGTCGCAGATGCCAACACTGCGGGCTGCTCTATTGGGTGATGTTCAGAACAAAAATCCTTTTCCGGTATAATGGGTAACATTAAACTAACGGCATTTTCTTAAGTCAAACAGTCTAATGCTGCTTTAACAGAGGATTCAGATGCAAATGAGTGTGCTTAAATCAATTTACACTTTGCAACTCTACGTGCTTTAAATGATCTCGGTGTTTTAGTGATCTCTCCTTACACTTCCTACCAAACGCTGCCCTATAAGGGCTTAAAACACTAGTCAATTTTATGTATGTCTCTTCCTGAGTATTCGTGGAACTCATTTACTGGAGGTGATTCCGAACCACCTCCTAAATATTTGCCATTCATTTGCTTGGTAGCTTTTGGTTGAATCTACTTCTAGAGTGCAGTGTGTGCAAACACGACCACACCAGCACACATATGTATAAACATGTCTACTAAATGGCATTTTTATGTATCAAAATAAGGTGACACAAACAAAGACCACGAAGAACTGGGCTCCTTAACTGCGTCTTGGAAAAATCGCTTTTAGCTCGCTCGTTTAAACCCCAACAGCCATTTAGGTTCAAAGTGATCCAACGAATAGCCGGCCTATGATCCTTCAGTGAGGGAAATCCATGGATTTTTACGGTATGTATCAAACAATTATCGGAACATGTGAAACTCAGAAACAAATGATCTCATAGGTGTTAAATCCGCTTTGTCTCAGTCGAGATTACGTTAGCCGGCATAGAGCGAAGCAACACTTCTAATAATCGAAAAATAAAACTAGATGTCAGAATCGCCTACCATGAAACCAGTCAACTTAGAGGATTTCCCATAAACCACTTTTACCACCCACTTTATAATAATTTTATACCAGTTTAAAAGATACTCTCAGCACATCATTATGCTTCATAAGTCAAACGCGACCACAAAATAGCAACACATAGTCTCTAATGCAGACTAGAAGAAGGGTTCCATGCACATAGTCCACGGATGGTTAGAAAGTTTTGTACCAGAAAGTTGAGTCCTTATAACGGAAAAAGACGGAAATAGATACCTGTAGTTGGTAATATCCGTCTAACACCAGCCATTGAAACTCTTCTACCAAAAACGTTTGAGGGCTAGCAGAAGAACATCCAGAACTTAACTATCGTTTACCGTTACAGACGACAGTGAAACGTTAAAAAGCTGGATGAATGGGTGTAGCAAAACTGAACGAATGAGATAGCGATTGTAGTCGGGAATTCTGTTGTACGCTTTTTTTACACAAAAACATATCCGTAGAATAAATTGTAATGAGAGATAAAAAAGCGAATCCTGTTCAGAAAGCGACGGCGTTTAATTTCGTGAATAAACTAAGACGAAGCTTTTGTGCACTTTCCAAGCCTTAATTTCTCACCTAAGGCCAGCTTTCATCACTCTTCTTTCATTTCTAATGTTAACTTGTTTTTCCTCGGCTGCTTACATGCAATAGTACGAGCAAGTTTATGTGATAAAGCGATAGGGAAAAATTACAATACTAGAGTTTTAGAGCAGCAGTAGAGCGAGAGCTTAAACTAAACCGCAAAAAAAATCTTCCACTGGAGTGAACGAAAAAGTGAAGTGGTGTACGAAAAAGTCAGGTGGCGTACTATCCTTTAAAAAAAGAAGAATATCCTTTGTGCCAGAGCTGGTTCAGAAGAAATGTAAACAGTGGAGAGCCATATTGTAATCAATTTATATTTACTGCCTATTCCGTTTTTATGGCAGGGTATGCTGTAAAATATAACTACAATGAGGCTAAGATACACGCAAAACTCCGGACTATAACTGCCTGTGGTGAGGATTGAACACGTCATTTTTCTTTCATGGGACTAACGCGTTCACCACCACACTATGCGGGTCGTTTTGTAGGTGGTATCAGCAATCACCCGTCAATGGGACTAATCTAGGTAAAAGGAATGGGCAGTGAATAAAAATTAATTAGCATATGACTTTGACTACAGTTTCAGTTTAACTGGGTTCGACGCGGATCTGTGTTCCACACATAAATCCCATTGACGGATGATTGTTTACAGCAACTATAAAACACGGTTGAGAGAAAGACGAAATCAAGGACGGCACGATGTGGTGGTGTTTCCGCATTTCTACTTCGTTAGCCTCCGGTAAGGGGAATAGCGTGTTCGATCTCCACCTCAAACACCTGGGATCCAGAGTTTTGCAGGTATCTCAGCATTATTGTAGTTACATTTTACAGTGAAGATGCTTTCTGGTTGAGAACACTTTGACAAACTAAACCAATAATGGAAAACACGTGAAATTAAGTGCATGATGTGTCTGTATGCCTAACGTCTTTTCCAAAATGGTAAAATGCGTTACAATGCTTTTCTATGCAGAAGGACTATATATTGTCAGGTGAATAAACATACAGTGAATTGTCGAGCAGAACAAAGTTGCAACACTAAAGCACTGCGCTGTGGCAGATGAGTAAATTCACAGTGATGCAGTTTTATAAAAAGCCAATAACAACCGGAATAGCGTTCATATTATCAACACTGCCATCTCTACAGCAAGCAAAAGTAGTTGTTCGTTCAAACTTTGTTATTATTTGCTGCAATATTTTGTCGAATAACAAATTTCAAAAGCTCAATATTCAGTGAATTCACGGTAGAGCAACTCACAACTTCGGCCATCATTCTCTTTAACATTGGCTTTACTGACATTGCAATATTTAGGAATAGAAATCACTCTACTGCTCGCCGCCGCTACTCTAGTGGCACAATCTGAAACAATTAATGTCAGCAATTTTTCGGTCATAACGGAAGCATTAATAGGACGATTTAAGCTATCTGGAGAAAACCAAAAGATCAGTTGGAAGCTGAAAGTGACGCTCTTACATATTATTTTCTGCATCGTTTCAGGAATTTCATGGATAACTTTTGTAGGAGACCGAGGAGAACTCGGTAGACTGCAGTCCTTGGGTGAAAAAATTGACTCCCAAAATCTATTCCCAGGATTTTCAACAGATTTTTCTCCGAAATATCTTCAACTTGACAGAGTAATTATTACGGAGAAGACTGAAGCGTCGCTATGGATAAGTCGTTGTGTACTGATTTCAGAAGACAAGCTGAACAACCCTTCGAGTACAATGATAACAGCGCTCGTAGCAAGAGACAGGTGCTGAAGGACTTTATCATACCGAACTCCACATGGAAAAACTACATTTTCTACTCCTTTAACACAACAGGTTTGGATATGTTTAAAGGACAATGCGTTGAGCAACTTCTAATAAATGCGAGAAGCATTCGACACTATTAACCACCATATGGGTAACTCTCTACAGATTTGGCGTATAAAATAACCTGCCCAATCACAATGCCAATGACCGACGAAAAAAACTAAGAATCTGCTTAATCCAGATTAGAAATGAAAAACGGAACAAGAGTCGCGAGAGGGTAGAGAAATTATTACTGAATTTAAAGCAATGTTTCATTATTCCATAAGGCTCCATAGAAGGCATGAAAACAACATTTGTCTAGCAACGGAAAAAAGCTTCGATGGGTGTGATTTTCCTCACATCTGCTTAAGCACGGTAATTCGCAAAAGGCTTGTAAATTTTTAGATTCCACACACATTCAATTCCAGACCATCTCATAAGGAAATTGTTCGTAATGGGTGCAAAAGTATGGAGTGAGGCCACCTGTATTGACTTTATGGAAGACAAAAACGGTTTGGCATCTTGTGTTCCAGATCAAGCAGATTATCTCTTTACGTAGCCTATTTGCAGCCCAAGACAAGGTGGTCGTAATTAAGCACGGCGGAATCTGGTCCATTGTTGGGCAACGTGGTGGAGACCAGCCACTTTCAATGGGTGAAAGCAGTGTGACGGTTCGATACACTCAAACAAGCAACCAATAGAAAATAAAACTTTTCTTTCATCTTTTCTAACCCTAAAATAGAAAAGACAAAAAACTGAAATTTTACGGCAGTAAATTCTGTGAAATTTTCAGCTAGGACCAGTTCTGCACGAAATTGGCTATGTTCTTGGACTTTTCCACACAATGCAACGATACGACCGTGACAATTTCGTCAAAATCGTCAACGAAAACCTTAATGTTAGTCGTTGTAAAAACAATGGTAGTTAGTCAATTACAGCAACTGTGATAGTGAGATATTTGCAAAACATGGACTGAAGTCTAGCTTTGCCATGGGCTCCAAGTATTGCAAACATCTCAGCGTCGTCACCTCCATCGCCTGTCTTCTCGTTGATCGCCGAGTGACTCCAGTAGGCGCCAGCAAATCTTCCACTTTTTCCCGCAGAGTACAAGAATGGCAAAATCGGTCCTGTTATTTATTCTAGTGCTTTCATAACATTCTCGGAGGAAGCGGGAAATAATTTTGGCCAGATGGGATCACCTTACCTATCCCTCTTTTGACGTCGACATTAATATCGTTGTAGAGTACTAATATGTTGGTTGTGAAATTCCCATACAGCTCACGAAAAACTTTATATACTGATTAAGGACTCCTTAACTGTTCAGGGCTGACAGGCCTGCTTCTATCTGAACTGAGTCAAAAGCCTTCTTCAAATCGATGAAGATGAGACAGGGCGGTCTTTTCTACTCTCGCGGTACTTGAACGAATCTTATTATCGTGTGTATATGGTCCATCGTACTAAATCCGTTTCGAAAACCTTTTTGCTTACATGACTGCACTTCGTACAGTGTTCTGTCAATCCTGTTTAGGATGACTCGAGTGAGAAGTTTGTAGACGGCAGACATCAAGCAGATTAGGCGACAGTTGCCGATATCGTGCAGGTCACCCTTATTGAACAATAACACGGTCCTGCTGGTCTTCCATTGAGTAAGAACCTTGCATTCAGACAGGTAACGTGTAATGAGCCCAGCCAGAGTCAGAGTTACGAAGACTGGTAAAATGTTTTTCAGCTGTTCACATCTTATCCTCTCTAGACCTGCTGCTACTCGATTTGTCACTAAAGAAATAGCACATCAGATTTCGGAAGGAAAACCAGTGGTACAATATATCCATCCTTCTTTATTTCACGTAACGGAAGGTAGACGTAGCTATCGAAGAAATCCGAGTAGTATTCGTGAATGATTTTTTCCATTACCTTTCTGGACGCTGTAACTGTTCCGCCTGGGCGTCGGAGTGCATTCATCTTGGTCTTGTAATTGGCGAAGCTTCGATGGGCTTTGCGAATGCTTTTCCAGCCTCTGCAGCTCTGACCATTACTGCTGCTCTTCTCTCTTTAAGATTTTCTTTTATTGCCTGTCTGCATCATTTTGCAAGTTTTTGCAGATAAATGCTGACTTTCGAGCTCTCAGATTTCGTAGCACTAAGGTGAAAATGTTGAATGAACCGATCGTATTCTTCGTCGGTGCTATCAACAACGGCATCATAACCAACAGCCGACTCGTGAATTCAATAAGTTCCTGTTTACGGTGGTCTTTAGGCTTCGTTTTTTGAATTTAGCGGCTTTTTCTCTTTTTCGCGAAAAGTAGAATTTTTGAAAAAATGGAATTTGAGGCGCAAGTTCAGCACTGAGAGTGCAGCTTCTAGAATTGCGAATTGCTCTGAATGGTCTTGGTCGTCATGATAAACCTAGGCAGCCGCTCACCCTGCTTTTTCCAATCTAATCCGTGGGTACCAATTTGACACTTTTCGGGCACTATTTTAGGTCCTACAGAATGCATTGTTTTCTCTGTAGGAGTTTTCCAATTTCGTACAAAACTCTTCCACTTCTTCCTTGTCATGGTTCCACGTCGGCCCGTAAACGACGTGGATTTCCAGGAGCTGGTATTAATGCAAATTTGTTTAATTGTAGGCATCCGATTTG
Source organism: Angiostrongylus costaricensis (assembly GCA_900624975.1). Taxonomy (NCBI): domain Eukaryota; kingdom Metazoa; phylum Nematoda; class Chromadorea; order Rhabditida; family Metastrongylidae; genus Angiostrongylus; species Angiostrongylus costaricensis. The sequence continues at coordinate 11,136 of UYYA01004699.1, forward strand.
GGTTATCAATTGTTTTAACGAATCCATGTTCATGGTCAAACTTGTGTTGACGAGTACGCCGACGCCACTGGCTCCTCTACTGTCGCATGTGCCGGGAAAGCGTTCTTTTCCGGTGTCATAGACGAAGGTGAATGGGTGGTTTCTTTTCGTCTCGGTCAGTCCAAAGATGTCGTAACTTGCCCTTCTTCCTTGTACCATCAAGACTTTTATCGTCGACTCAGATGGAAGTGTGCAAGTATTGTAGGTACAGATCCTCACCTTAGCCCTTTGCGATTTCGGAAGCCTAGAACAGCCCTGAGATTTTAGCAGCCTCTCCATATTCGTCTTTTCAAACGCTGCTAAATCAGGAACATTTTTAAAGTCGAGATAATGACGCTCGCTTATTCTACTCTGCTTAACTTTTTGATACCCACGTATAGCTTGCTGAGCCCTGAAGGTGGTGGCTGGGTAAACTCGCGGGTAGCTTCCCGCATGGAGCTTATTTGTTGGAGGCGACTCCTAGCCGCCTCATATATATTTTCCTGTTGCTTGACTGCAGACTTTTGGGTGAATTGACTCGAGAAATACAATCTTCACAGACGAAAACGCTTACGCATCTGCATCGTTATGTCTTAACACAGAAGGTGTGTGCTAAATCGGCATAGCAGAAACATCGAGTCTATCTCCTGAATCCGTCTACGTCTCGAGAAGACAAAAGTCGCTTTTGGATCGTGATTAACTTTTTATCCGCTACATGGGAATGCGCCAACATAGCCCTGCAGCGAATCTGCATGAAGTCCCTCTATGAGGGGAATCATGGATGTCAGCATCACAGTGGTTGTGTTTCACATCGTTCCCTTCCGCGAAAGAAAGCAATAACAGACAGTATGTACAAGCAAACTGTTAAATCAGTTTATGGGACAACATAAAGTATTTCTTTAGCCACATTACATGAAGGAATTCACAACAGTAGACCGCAGTAAAGTGGATGTCTACGGCTTCACCTACGACTACGGCAGTGTGATGCATTATGGAGAGCTGAGCTTTGCAAAACATTCTTAAGATCTCTGCCAAGGCTGCCAGTAATATCATTGTTTTTAATGGTTTTATTAATAGACAGCCTACCATAATTCCAAAAGATACTCTTCATCGAAAGACGGTGGGATCTCACGTAATTTCTTTCTCCGATATCCTCATGATTAACGAACACCACAAATGCAATGGTTGGTCAAGCAACGATTCTACGCTGTAATGTTATAACGCAGTAGAAAGGATGCCTTTAGAAAGATGCGACAAGTTGACCTCGGCCAAATGTGCGAACGGGGGATTTCCTCATCCACGAAATTGCTCCACGTGCATTTGTCCAGGTGGCTACGGCGGCGCTTTATGTGATCAAAGGGTTTGAAAAAGTGTTATGGGTGGGCCAAATTCTAGTACGAAAACTTGAATTCATTGCAGCCACCAGGATGTGGAGAAGACCTTATGGCAACAACTGAGAAGCAAGTGGTCAACTACAGACTTGGTCGTGGATTCCAGCTAAGAGATCAGTTTGAATTTTGCAACTACATTATTACGGTAGTGTTTTTTTCTTCAAAATTATCGCAAAAATTGAGAAATAACTTCATTGAGGCGCCTAAGGGAAAAAATCGAGGTGGAGGTGCGTTCAATCAATCCTGGCTATGACTTGCCTGGATGTTCAAATGGTGGAGTGGAGATCAACGCTCAGAAGGATCTAAAACTGACCGGATACCGGTAAGTGTCAGCATTCGAAACTCCTACAATTCTTTACACGAATTCGCCTTTTCAGATTTTGCTCGTTAAAGGGCAGCAGAGGTCCTATTATCTCCAACTCCAGCCCTTTGCCAGTGATTTTATTCAACAGACTCGACACTGTGCATGCAACTTTCACATATCGTTACGTTGATTAAACATGAAGTGCTCTTTAGTCTTAGGACTATATTTACAACTGAATTATGCTTTTGGTTATAAAAAGAATGTGCAGAAAATTCATGGAGAAGAAAATATTTTTTAGTGGTAAAATCATGCTAAAATAATTTATTTTTGAAGAACTGATAGGGTTCCGTATAAATGAGACCATTTTGTATTTCCTTTACCAGTAGCTTTTTGCGGAAAAATAGATTTACACGCGATCAGAAAGCCGTGGATAGCAATACTTTTCCGTTGTGGTAGAGGCTGAACCTGCTGTTGTGCTAGAACGTCAAACGATTTTATACGTTCCGAAATCAGCGAGCCGCACCAGTGGGGGGTGAGTAATTCAATGAAAGGACGAATTGTAGGGAACCGTGATTACGTTTAATGTAGAAGTTATTTAAATATCGCATAAATATTAAAAGCAAGGCATTGTATTCGAGAAAGTGTATGAGGACAGGTAATATCATGCTATAGACGTAATGGTTGTTAACTTGCTTTGGATGAACAGAGGCACTGAAAGCTCTGCATGATTCGGAAAATACGCTGGGCTTAGTAAACAATCCGCTGACGTTGGCGGACCGTAAACCAATTTCTGCTCATTTTACCCAGCAGATTTAATGGAACACTTTCTGAAAAGAGTGTTTCTGCGTCGCTTTAATTTTCTCTTTAGAAGGCAACAGATTAGTTAGATTTTGTGATTGTCTGCCAGACCTCGAACACTGTTCTGAATTTCTAAAATACGACGCCAGTGAGAAGTATTTGTTCCCGCAATTTCATTATTTATCGATCCCTCTTTTACGATCTCCGGAAGAGGTAGCTTTAAGTCTTTAAACATGTGGGCCAGCATCTGGGTGGTAAGCGATGACAAAACATTTACCTAGTGGGGTGACAAGTTAGAAACCAGCATATTGGAGAACCTACAAGAGCTTCGACAATTCGGAGTGTATGAACAGCCTACTATGATTCTCGAAAACAGAACAATTATTGGTTGCATCTGAACAGTGGGTTTACGGCAGCGTTTCATGTGACTAGAGTTTTCTCTTTGATTTCTTTCTTTTTCCCTGAGACATTTAGCCATTTTACCAGAATTTCGAAGTATGGCTTCTAGACGAAAAACGTGCAAAATGTTCTGAGGGCTATTCTATTCTCACTGCAAGCCGTTATTTCGGTGACATGTGGCTTAGAGAAGTCAATTATTTTACTACTTTGAATAACTGAAACAACAAAGAGACTTGTGATTATACTTGACTATGATTATATGATGGTTACTATGATACTATGATACTACTCTGATTACTTACTTGTGATCATTATGATTATACTTCCATGTGATTTCTGTGCGGTTGGTCTCTACGTGACATACTTAGTGGAAACCTCATAGAAAGCGGCTCTGAGGAAGGCGAAATCCGCCGAAACGTCAGCTTATTCGTGAATAAAGAACAATAACACCTCGCGCTTGCTCAACAAAAATACGAAGGACAACAAAGAGACTTTGCGATGCTTTTAAGTAGAAAATTTCGGTTGATAAATGCCAAAAATTTTTTGTGATTCTCAGATCAGAAAAGTGACTGGCAGCCGAAAACCAGGAATGGTATTTTATTTCCTCTAAAGATTTTTCTATCGTCGCATGCACCAACTGTATTCTAATTGATCGTAGAGGGGCAAGAATGGGCGAAAATAAGGTTTCCATTTGTCGGTGCCCCGTGGTAGAATATTTCAGCTGGTTCTCCATGCACTCGGGACTCGCTGAACACCAAACTTCTCTTCTATATCTTCGTGAATAATTTCGACTATTGGTTCAGTGGCCTTCTCGCTAAGAGCAAACTAGTAGCGATGCTGTTCCTTCCTACTGGCTAAGTGGACCCAGAAAAAGGTCTCTATGTCATTGTTGTGCTTCTTGGATCCATACGTTCAGTGTTTACGTAGGCATGTTTGTACATATGTACGTGGGTGTTATTGTGTATCCCCTATATATTACGTAAAAATAAGATGGGTGGCAATGGGACAACAACAGAGACCAAGCCTTTTAATTGTGTTCATGTCTGAGCTCAAAACCCCTGTGTACTTGGTCTCTGTCCATTCATTGTAGATATTGAGGTGACTGTTTTCATTGTTTTATCATCTTTTACACAAAAACGGAGACAAGCAAATGATTTGGATTGCTAAGCCAACAGTCAGCGTTTATGAATTGCACCTGGAAAAAAACAAAAAAGGTGGCCTTCGCCATTGGACATCGATGCTAAGCTATCCGGAAACGGCTACATCACCAAATACTACCGAAAATCAAGTGAAGAAAACGTTTTGGCCAATGGCTACAAATCGGCAGCTCGTCGGGGTTGGTTTAGAAAAAAGAAGTCTACTATCATCTCCAACGAAGTGAGCAGCACACTTGTAAGACGTTGTTTGAACAAGGCGAAAGTAGAGAAGTTATCAGCAATGGTATAAAACCATCAAAAAATCTAGAACGCCAGCTAGTCAGCAAGCACTTACATGACTGTCTATCCACAACACAAAATAGCATAACTTGTTCTAACGATTTAAAGAGTGATTGCATGATTTTGTGTCCAATAGACTCTTGTAAAACGTGAAATGACGAATACGTCGGTGAAACGGGGATTATAGAGTACATTCTTTACGAACATTGGAATGCTTTCTATGTAAAACATTTCCAACACTGTTTCCGGCGACCTTATTCCTATGACGATCCGATAACCTTATTTCTAAGATTTCGTAGGCGGTTATCTCATGAAAAATATTGGCAGTTACAGTTCTGTGCTTTAACTGTCGCCTTATCAGATTGCAAAGCTTGAGAAATGTTTCCAACACTCCTTTAGTGGCAAACCGTCTTCCCGCCCACTGCAGCCTGACTCTACCCATCGCAAAAGGTATATAAACCGCCTTCCGGTTAGTTCGTTCAGTTCACAGCAGTGCCGCCTAAGTCATCATATCCTTTCCTCACATCCATTTCATGTAGTAGAATTCGCATGACAACCTGTTCACTAAGCAACCTGAACACTAGTGATCGGAATGAGCTTCTTCATTACTTGTACTATCGTCGTATTAATTGTACAGTTGTATTGTTATGCCATAATTGTTGTATTGATAAACGGTTCAATTACCTATCTTTAAGGTGTCTTGCACTGTGACTGCTAATTACAAAAAGTACTACCTGGCACAGACAAAGGTGAGCACCTGATTCTGACCGAATCTTTTTAACTACTTGGTATTCCTATATCAACGAGCCGTCCCAACAGGTATACCGCTTGTGTCCATTGAGATTAAAACCTAAACGGTAAGCGCAAAGCCGAGAAAAATGCGCCTTCAAGCATGCATAGGACACAGAGACATAACGAGGAAGATTTCGAAGTAAAAGTGGCCTCCTCGGGCAGGTGTCTAGAACATCAGTATGTGAAACTCTCAAAGCATTCTGGATTAATCCTACTAATTGAAAAATGAACCACAGAAAGGAATGTCCCATCATTACGCGTAATTGCACACGATATCTCATAATGGTGCTTTAATGCAAGAGAAGTATGTAATTCATCGATTCTCTAAGCAGTTGCTTCTATACGGCGTTTTCTTGATTGAAAGGCTCATGAAAAACTATGGCTGTGAAGAAAGCCGTTTTGATTTCAATGCTAATGAAATTCGGATCTCACGACTTTTCGGCTGAGGCTGCAGAGGTTTTTCTGCTGAGTAGGTTATAGTTAAATCGATCTATCCAGGCCTTGAAAGACACCAAGTCCGCTAAAAATTCAGCGACCATTGTATTAAATAAACCTCGCTAATAACCACATCAGGTTTGCTTGAAAAGAAGGCAATGCCATAGGCGCTGGTGCTAATGCCCAAACGCAACAAAATAAATGTATCTCATTCCTTGTGTCTTAAAAAATGCTCGATAACGGTGTCCTATCTAAGAGAGTATGGAGAGACAACTGACATCTCAAGGCCTTAGTAGGTACCACCGGAGTGCTCCAGGCGAGAAAATGCCGCCAATCTAGCAATGTATAGACTGCAAAACCAAGAGGTGACCGCATTCCGTCGTCCACACAAAACAGTTACGACTTTGGGAAAGACAATGGAGAAAATCAACCCCGACTCCTATTCTGATCCCTTCAACAGCCGCATCTTTTTCCTCGTTTTGTTTCTTTTCAATTTAGAATCAGCAACACCATGTTGAAGTTCAAAAAGGAATAACTATACTATACGACATCGCAACTATCACCTATAATTTGTCTACTCCGTTTCGTCTATAAACTCTTTGCTCGAGTCATTCTAGACACGACTGGGAGAACACTGGGCGAATAAAGAGATTATGAGCAAGAACGGTTCCAGAAAGAATTCCATACGATAGACTACATCCACACGACCACAAACGTCATTGAAGCATCGTCAGAACAAAGAAAGCGACTCTATCCCGCCTTTATCCATTTAAAGAATATCCATTCCGCAAATGAGAGAGAAGCAGTCATAGAAGCTGTAAACAGTTGGGGCGTCCCAACTCAGTGCATCAAAAACAACTTGCGCGAGTAGAGTACCAGCCAACTGGGCCGAACAATGGCCGATTTCGAGAACACTTGTGGAGAAATTGATCTTCGATCAAATGCCATGAAATCGATGTTAACGAAGGATGGATTTTCTACAAGTTCCCCGTTAATGATTAACGGAAGGAATATCACTGAATGCGTCAGCTGAGGGCCTCTGTGTTTGGAAATCAACAAGATGAATGACTTGGGTCTAGAGTTAAGCAGGAGTAAGCGAACTGTTTCAGCAGTTTTGAAGAGTATTGAAGATATGACGAGAAAGACTGAAACATACGATCTCGTGCCTACTTTTCGATTCCATGATTTAAATTCACCCCAGAAGTCTGGTCGTGAAGTGAAAGCGAGGAAACACCACTTCACCTTGTCGAACTTGAAAACGAAACTGGAATTAATATCCTACTCTTAGAAAGATGCATTGTTTTAAAAGCAAGATTTATTCAGTACTGGCTGACGTTGTGGTGGTTGCTTTTTCTTCAGAGTCTGGAAAGCTCCAGCTGAAATGCAATGCACTCAACAAAACCGTAGTAACTTCTTCACATAAAACTAATACCCAGATTTCATTTCTATAGCAAACGGCTTCTTTTAGTTTATCAGTGAAACAAAGTACATTAAAAGATTTGGCCTAAGAATTTTCCATGTGATAAATTTGCAAAATTTAGAGTACAATGATTTTACACCAGCCTAGTTATACTTCGTAAGTTCGAATTTTCACACGAACTAAGGCTCTCCAGCCAATGTATCAGAAAAACGTAGCCCATCGGCCGCGCAAGGGAATCTGATTTCGTCATCGGATCACATTATGTGCTCTGCAACTACTTAGAGATCTTGCTTTGCGAACGTTTATTACAGTTCTCAAATGATTCGAAAAGTTTCGTACCAGAAAGGGAAGTGGGTCTTTATGGCGGAGAAAGTCGTAAACTCTTCTCCCCAACAAGTGATAGAAATCTAATATGACCAATTAAGGCTGCTCTACGAAAACACGTAATGTTCACCAAAAAGAAAAGACCACTCAAAACTTAAAAATCGCCCACCATTAGAGACAACACTTGAAAGCAAAGGAAAACCCATATACGTGGGTCGTACATAAACTAGGCATAAATGGAAACGACAGTGTAAACACGAAATATGTTTATGTTCTTCACAAAAAGCAACCCATTTTCAGATTGAATGCTGACTAGAGATAAAAATCAGAACGTACGACAAACGACGATGACAAATTTAGTTACTTTCCTCGAGATTAAGTTCTCAAGCAGCTTTTAGGGCCTATTTTTGAACCGCGCTGAAGGAGCGATAGCGTAGTGGTTAACGATGCAGTCAATCAGAAAAGAAAGGTTGCAGCCGCAGCAGTCGAAACAGCGCGAAATGTTTGAAGACCTTTGTGGACGATGAATGAGAGGAACGCGAAAAGAATGCACGAATTCCTGGAATCTGCACAGAGGTGATGAGAAGTCGGGTAAAGAAGAAATCTTTGCTTAAACTAAAATCTAGCATTAATCTCTTATTACACACTTTTTGTACAAACTTATCACCACTGGTTATCTGGTTATCCTTTAAGTGTGTTACCGTTACTGTTACCAGCCTAAGAAAAAAATGTGATAAAGCGATGTGAAAAGAAAGCGATGGCTCAACCACATTTTATCTACCCGGGTATTAGATGAAAAGCTTCAAATAGAGGCCGAGCTTCAATTGCAATACGAACGCGTCACTTGTTGAATCAGATGAGAAAATGTGGTGGCATTTCAACCCGGAGACTAATAAAAAAATCCGTATTGCCAGTTCACACAAGCTGGAAAAACAAAATAGGTAATCAGGATAGATGCTGAGCATTATGAAAAAACAACCCGTTGACGAAGAACACGTGGTATAAAATCCATAGTGGTGTTTGACATCCATCACAAACAGTTAAACAATGTGTTATTAAGTGAATAAACATGAAGCAGATCCTCGAACGGGGGAATTCGTCATGCCAAACATCTGTGCATGGCAGGTGGGAACATATTTTGTGATGCAATTGCATAAAAGGACTGCGGGGTCGGAAGTGGCTTGCATATCACATCCACGCTGTCAGTACTCTCTTCGGAACCAACGACGTTCAAACTTTGTCATTATGTGCTGTAGTCGTTTGTCGGGTAGCATATTTGAAAGGCGCAATATTCAAAGAATTAGCTGTTGCGCAAGAATTGACTCTCATCAACTTTTGCCAATAATTCATATTCATATCAGGTCCATCGAAATTTGATTTCCAGCGATTCTACTACTGGGCGCTGCGATTCAATGTGACGTTATTGATGTTGGCAATCTTCCAAGTGTACTGATGGAAGAACTGAAGCCGTTTCAAGAGCAACAAAAGAAAATCAAAACAAACAATGGCTACGAAACTTTAGCTGGAAATAGGTGTAGCAGAAACCAGACATACACCAACAATAACTCTAGCGGCAATGTGGTCCTGTTTATACCGCCTTTCATTTCAAATGAAGTAATTGCAGCTATAAAACGCTGTTTAAGAAGGGCTGGTCTAAAGAATTCAATAACGATAATTGGAATACCATCGAGTAATCTAAAACGCCAGCTAATTCGTAACCGCCTATACGACCGTCTATCTGCAACGCAAAATTGCATAATCTGCCCCAATGGTAGAGACGGTTACTGCATGCAGTTCGAGTACAGTCTATCAGGTCAGTTCTAGCAGTTCGAGTACAGTCTATCTGGTATCTTGTAAAGCATGCGGGCACGAATACGTTGGCGAAACGTGCGTACGTATAAAAGAACACCTAGTCGGCAAACGTAAGCCAAATACCCCACTAGGCACGCATCGGACCCAGAGACATAACGGGGAGGACTTTGAAGTACGAGTCACGATCCTCGCACAGGAATCGAGAACACTAGCGCGCAAAACTCTCGAGGCGTTCTGGATTAATTCCAAGAATCCGAAGATGAACCACAGGGAGGAATGCCTCATTATCACGCGTAATATTGGGCAGCATACAAGCTTGTTGTTTTGTTGAGATGGTCACAATACGATTCCGTGTGAACTTTGTGCAGTTGGTCTCCACGTGACATATTTAGTGGAAGACTCATAGAAAGCGGTGAATGTGCAGAGCTATGCTAAATGTGATTGAAATCTTGGTTTAGCGTTTTCTCTGTTTGGTTATGGAAGTGTTTGGCCGAATGGATTTCTATTAATTTGACCCTTCCAGGCTCTGAGGAAGGCGAAATCCGCCGAAACGTCAGCTTGTGCATAAATAAAGAAATAAAATAGCACCTTGTGTTTGCTGAACAGAAGTAGAAAAATATATTCATTTAATGCCGAGGTTAACAAAAAGTTGAACTTGAGAGTTACAATGTAGTCACTTTTACTTACTGTCTAATCTTTTTCATGACAAGTTATGATGTAAGAAATAACTACAATGATGCTGCAATATTTGGAAAGCTCCAGAACGCAGGTGTCTGCGGTGGAAAACGAACACGTTGTTATCCCTTCCGGAGGCTAATAGTTTATCACCACACCATATCCTTCGTTTCGCCTTTCTCTCAGCTAGTTTTCTATCTACCAGTGTCATCAGCAATAATCCGTGAACGGGATTGATCAGCGGAGAACTAGTCGGCATTGAACCCAGTTAAGCTGGTACTGTGGTCGAAATCACTATGTTAACTTCTGATTTTTACTGCAGGGTACATGTAAAACACCCGCAAAAAATGAAGGACGCGTACGATGTGGTGGTGAACATGTTAGCTCACAGAAAGGGTAGTACCGGGTTCGATTCCTACCGCAAACACCTACGACCCGAAGGTTTTCAAATAACTCAACATCAGTGTGGTTGTATTTTAAATAATACCCTGTTGTTAAAAACGAATTGGCAGTAGATAAAAAACGACTACATTGCCATTTACACCACAGGTTTACTTTAATTGGGTTCAACGCTGATTTGCGCTTTCTAGCCCAATCCCGATGACGAATGATTGCTGATAACAAATATAGGTTAAAAAGACGGCTGAGAGAAAGACGTAACCAAGGACCAACATGGTGTAGTGGTGAACGAGTTAGCCCCCGGAAAAGACGTGTTCGATTTCCACCAGAAACACTTGAGGTCCGGAGCTTTGTAAATATCTCAGCATCACTGTTGTTAGTAATACATTTATTTTACGACCGAAGAAAAGTTCGCTAGTTGTTCTTTAACTTCCACCCACCTGATGTGCCCGTTTTGCAAAAGGTCCGTAAACTCTTAAATTTCAGAAAACTTAATTTCAGACCATTTTGCTCAAAAATTGTTTAAAATGGCTGCAAAGGAATGGAGTGATGCAACATGTATCGACTTCATCGGGGACAAAAACGGTTCGACCGATGTCTCTTATCTTAGATCAAGCAACTTAGGTCTTTACATGGCTTATTTGCAGCTCAAGACAAAGTGGTCATAGTTAAGCGTGAAGGATTCTGGTCCACTTTTGGGAAACGCGGTGGAGATCAGCCGCTTTCTTTAGGGAAAAGCAGTGTGACGGTGCGAGACTTTCAAATTAGTGGATCTTGGATATTAAACAGTTTTTCTATCTTCTCTTTTTTGTAACGAATTTTTTGCCACTAAGTTTTGAAGTTTCCAGTTAGGGTCAGTTCTGCATGAGATTGGCCATGTTCTTGGTCTTTCGCACACAATGAAACAACCTGACCGCGACAGTTTTATAAGAATCGTTAACCAAAACCTTGAAGTCAGTTTTTGTGAAAAAAACTATTGAGTAATGTTTTTATGAAAACATATGCTATTTGTTTAGCCACGTAATGTCAGAGACTTCGCAGTAGAAGACCATAGTCACGTTGATGTCTGCGGACTCACGTACGATTACGGCAGTGTGATGCACTACGGAGAGCTGAGGCTTGTAGTACGAGCTTCAGGCTTTTGCCACTAATGTTGGTATTGCCGTGTTTTCAGTGGCACCATTACAGACTTGGCCGTGGATTCCGACTCCGAGACCAGTTCGAATTTTGCAGCTACATGATTACGGTGCACTTTTTTACTTCAATTTACCGTTAGAGTTTGAAAACATTTGCGCTCAGGCACCTGTGAGTAGAAAAATCGCGGTGGAGGTAGAACCAATCCTTTATGGCTATGACTTACCTGGCTGTCCCAATGGAGGAGTTGAGATCAAAGCTCAAAAGGATCAGAAGCTGACAGGTTACCGGTTCGAAAAGGTACTTGAATACTTTACAATTCCTTAGAAGAGCTAGCATTTTCAGTTTCTGCTCAGCGAAGGGCAGCAAGGGCTCCGTTGTTTCTGCTTCCAATCGCTTGCCTGTGATCGTATTCAACAGACTAGACACTATGCATGCAGCCTTCACGTATCGCTACGTTGAGTAACCATGGAAAACTCACCATTACCAATATATTTGCACGACGAATTACACTTTTTGTTATGAAGAAAATAAGCAGAAAATTGAAAACAGAAAAAAACCATTTCTAAAAATGACACGCGGTTGAAAAAATTTGTTCTTGGAAAATTGATGGAACCACACATAAGATTCACCAGCTATGGGATTTCCGTGTCAACTAGTGTTCCAGCTTGCTATGGAAAAATGGACTTTAGTGGAAGCCGTAAGCATAGTATGCACTATAGTGGTGGTGGCAAAAATCGCTAGTGCCTTTAAACTTCCAAGAACTGCTTAGTTCCTGAAATGAAGCAATCCTGCGAATGATACGACATAACTAGCTGCAAATACAAACTATACAGATCGATTAATTTTTGGAAGTTGAAGTTAAGTAGTATTGAAGAAAAGAAGTTAGACTGAATACATTTTATACACGAAAAAGCGATATTATCTAACAAAAAAGTATGATTCAAACGTGATGTTCAAAAGAATTCTGCCCGATCCAGCAGACACACCATGGAGAACAATCCACTCTTGTTCTCTATATAGTATAACTTTCAATTCATTTTTTAGCAAGCACTTTATGGACACACTTTCTGTAACGCGAATTTTCTCGTCGATTTGTTTCCTTTTGTCTCATACGGCTAGATATTACACTACATGAATTCCAACCTCTCCTGATGGTTTGTTGTGTACTGGGCGATGACTAACTTTCAGCCTTTATGCACTTACTAGTTTTTTTGAAAATAAACAATAATTTTCTAGAACCTAGAAAACTTTGTGGGTTATGGAAATAGAAGTATGGCAGAGCAGACTTTACCCTATGGTTTTATGGGTACGAATGATTCTCAGGGCCGACTTTCTATGAACCTCGACATTGGAATATGAATGCGTCGTTTTCTTGTTCAGCAATCGCGAGGTTTTTGAAGAGCTGGTATGATTGATATTCATGCTAATAACTATATTTTGCTTTAGCCCGTCATCCAAAAAATAGATCACTGCCAACGTTTGAAATGTTTTACAGGTGACATTAAATGAGTTTCGTATTCAACGCTACTCTCTTCCCACTTTTACTCTTTCTATTCTTTTTGGAAAATGAATTTCCATGAAGAGAGGATACCGCTGACGGTGTATGTGCGCATGATGGCAAAGCGACTGAAATATCGGAGCGAGCAGCTCTAATTCTCGTAGTAGAAATGAAAGCGGAATTTAGAATGGTGTCCTATATAAGGAGACTAGATAACGGCCATCGTAAGTGCACCACAAAGATAAAGTCCTTTTATTGACCTACTATCTCATTGCCCTCATTCTCACAGGAGAAAGTTCCATAAGGCAACAGCTTCTCGGCAAAGATGTTTACTGACATACTGAAGTAGATAGTGGTCACAGAGACCACCTAGCAAGTGTACGTTAGCGTTTAATAAAGTTACAGAGCAATATTAAGGAGGAGTTAGCCAGAAAAAAGAAAACTGCATTCGAGCCACTCAAGGAGGCCACCCACCAACGAATTTGCCGACTCTAAAGTCCACGCTTACCTTTTCAACTCAACAGTCTTCTCAGCGCTTTGTTATACCACAGAATTTCATCATGTTCCGTCCATCACGCACCTGAACTCATGCCATCACCGTCTTCACACGTGTGAACTAACTGACGACTTATAGCGTTTGATATTTCAATCGTTGCTCCGTTGTCTCAGGATCAGCGCTTTATAAAGAAGCATAATGGGTTCATTATATTCTGAGCTTTTAATATAATAAAAATTAGGCAATGGGAAGAAGTGTTTGTGGGGTTTTTCTTACCTGCATCGACCTGAAAAGGAAGCTTTTATAGGAAGTATGCAAATTCTTACTTACATACTAACTTGCACAGGTTCGTAATCACTGTTAGTGATGGCCCTGTACATTTCCCACTCATTTTTTTCGCGCAATCGTCTTCCATATTGGCTTTCACCATCGAAAACTGTGACGTCAGCGAGTCTCATTCTGCAATCCTGGAATCGTTTTCGGTACCAAGTGCCGATAACTGAGGTTAGTTACGAACACGTCCACCCATCGTTGGGTCGTTACCTGAGAGGAAGCTTGCGTTCCTTTAGGTTCCACTCCATCGCTTTTTTCACCCATCACCTGTTTCTCTATTATGTGGCAGGTTCATAAGTGTTCCCTTACCGATGTACATTCTCTTGGATCGCAAGATAGGATGGGTTTAAAATATCTGAGTTGCGTGTCTCCGCTGGATGTTGAATGTGCAGGTTATTTTTCAGAAGGCATCGCTCAAGCGTTGTGACTAGTGCGCAGTATTCTTGCTGTGGTTAAAGTACTAATTTATAACTCTACTATATAATAGGGCCCTGGAAGGTCTACTGAACTCAAAATGTGAAGTTAAGGATTTGGCCCACTTATTGGTAGGTGACTTCTGCGAGAGGCCCGGATGCGGGCCATGTTGCTATGCTTCTTCTATTTAATTTTTACTCCCTCGTTCTCCATGTTCATTAAACGCGCAAGAACACATGTTAGAAGATTTCTGCAACCATCCACTTCGATTTTTTCAACATCGCACGATGAGCTCCTCAAGTGGATCTTCGTTCTACTCAGGCGCCGTCCAATCTTTTCCCTTGTATCACTCAACGCAAAGGCCATCGTTTCGTTAAAAACTCTGTATTCTTGTTCTGTAGTTCGGATGGCGGGGATATAGAGTTTCTATGCAGAATTTATCCACTCACTGTTTTGCGAATGCTGATAAAATCGGATTCCTTTCGACGCTAAGGAACACTTTTTCATGGACGCCAATAAAGTCAGGACTAGGGGCAGACGTTGTTCCTGACAAACGTCATTGACTCTGAACGATTTTTATATTTTTCATGCAGCAAAATCTTTTTCGAAATCCTGCACACTCAGCTGTCTATGCCTCATCCAAAGTTCTTAACGTGTGCGACACGATAACCTTTGTGAATACCTCGTACAATACACCTAAGAAGCACATCGGGAGACAACTTCGAAGATTCCTCAATCGCTCAATCTTAGAAAGAATGACAGTGCGCAACATTTTCTATTGGCTTGGAGTTTTTCCTTTTGTAGGTATGATGTCATATGGTTTGCGAACAGTACAGGTACCTTGCAGCTTATGCTCTGGGAATATCAGCGATGATGTCAAACTGTCCTGAAGCTTAACCTTTTTGCATGCTCTCTATCGAATCTCGAACCTTAGAAACGAAATTCCGGGCAGTTTTTCTTCATTGGTAATACCAAGTTCCGAAGGGTTGTGGAGAGGAAATGGTTGGTTAGAAACTTTTCCGTTATAAATTTTAAATCACAGCAAGATTTGGTGACAAGTCATCTTTTTTTCACCGCGGGATAGGAAACATCATTCTTGCATAGGTCCTAACTGCATTTTTCCTTGGTTCTTTCTTACGCTGTTTCTAACACTTTTTTCTGCCTACTTGAATGTAGATCTTTCTGCAGGGTTCTCCCACAAGTGGCACAATTGGCATTCAATCCTTACTATGCTAAGTTTGTTGCATTGGAAGCATGCCTCAGTTTCTTTCTACTCTCGAGCAATTTTTTGATGGTAATGAAGATACGATTTGATGTTCTTGCTTGAGAAAGTGAGGAAAATTCGGCACGAGTTTAAAATCCTTTGGCAAGCAACTCGTTGTCTTTGTTCGAGTTTTTTTTAATATTCCAGTCAGGTTTGGAAAGGATTTTGTTTAGAACGTTTTCGTTGTACACTGCTGGACTTTTCCTTGGTCGAAGACACAAATTCTTTTCAGCTTAGGACTGAATTGAATTTTCGCGCGAAGAATTTGCTGGCCGTTAGGTCACCAAAATTTCGTGAAGAAATATTTTCTTCAGGGGTGACAAGGTTCCGTTGTTCAGTAGACGCATGTCGGTCATCTTCTTTTTGCTTCATGTAGGGCGACTATGTGGAGTTTGACTCAATCTGCCGTTTCATGAAGAGTGTGAGGATTGGCGTCTAAGGAGAGTGTCCTGGTATTATACGAGCAGAGTAAGAAACGATCTCTACGTCGTGTTGAATGTGTGTACACCAGATCCGGCTCCAGTTATGAAGGGCGTGACACGAGATTTTCTGACCTTTCACCGATTTCTTCACCGCCTAACGTCACGAACAAGCGCACCTAGTGCGCGATGTACTGAAGATGGCCTATTGGTAGTAAGGCAACGTGATTTTCTTTGTGGTCATGATTTGCGAAAAAGGCGTATTTAGGTCTTCAACATAATTTATATCTGAGCAAAGTATCTGTTCTGGGGCTATTCCTTCGTTAGACGTCCCCACTTGTTGACTCCAAGCTGATGTTAAGACCGAAATCAAGAGTTCAACAGCTTAAGAACGATATAAAGACCAAAACTTAGCCTCTTCTATAGCTCTGTGATATTCTCAGCTCTTAATGGCGTAACTTACTTCACTTGATACGAAGGGTATCTTAAAAAGGATCTTACTTACGTCCGAAACATTTTTCTGGGGAACGACACTACGTTTTCGTCTAACCCGAGTGGCTTCTAATTCGTAGCCATTGGAAATGGTTATTTTTCGTGCCAAGTTCAGCGAATCCTTCCTTTCCTCTTCTCCTGTGCACACATTTTTTGCCGAACGGTACATGCTTTTGATAAGTGCTTTTTTCGTGTGTGAAGGATGAGAGGAAAGGTAGTGAACTACCATATTTCTACTACTAGGCTTACGATACCATTTTGTTATATAGCCACTTACTGAGAGATTTATTTGGATGTTTAAGAATGAAAGCCAGTTTTCGGTTAGTTTTTATCGTGTAAATTTTATATACTCTGACTGTCGGTTTAACAATTCAAAGCACTCATTCATCTGTTCCTGTGTGAAACAGACGATGAAGCAGTCGTCTATGTATCGACAGTAGAGTAAGAGTCGGTGAACGAGAACTAGAGCTTCCACCTTAGACATGGAAGCGGTGGCAAGGTTTGGTGCTAAACGCTGTCCCATGACCAACTCTCTAATTTGTACAAAATATTTTCCAGATCACCTGAAGACTGAACAACGAAGACACTGCTTTAAGAGAGTCACTAGTTGCGCAATCGATAAACCGTACATTTTTATTTTCTTTTCGTGCTCTACGAGCAACTCGAGAATGGCTTGCATTGCGGAGTCATTGGACACATTGGTATAAAGTGAAGTAACATCGAATGACTCCATTACATGCGTGCTGTTTGGTTGCGCGCAGCGTAGGTGGTCTAGAAATATTTTGGTGGTGGGTAGATGAGTTAGAATGAATTTTAGCAACTGGGTCAGGATAAGGCTTAGAAACCACGCTATTCTATTCGTTGTCCCGCCTATGCAACTGATTTTAGGTCTAACTTTAAATGATGATGCGTTTGTTGATGTAATATCATCAGTTGAAGTAAGCTTATGTGTTTTAATAAGCAAGTAAAAGACAAGGCAAATTGGATGTTCGTTTTTAAGTCTAGAAGTGACTGAAAGCTCTAAACCCACGGCCTTTGCCGTGTTGACCCATTCTTGATTTAATTTCCAGTATTGATTTCTACATTCTTTTTCACAGGATGTTCGATAGAAAGAAACATCATTGAGATGCTCCTCTTTTATTCTAATATCCAACTGACTAGGAATAGCTACAAATTCTCCACCTTTATCACTAATAAAAAGTCTAGCAGATTTTGGATTCAAGAGGTCTCTAACCTGGCGCATACCACATTTTTGTTGGTTTGTGAAGTTGGAGCTTCTTTTTCGTTTTTGGTCGTGATTAAGTATGCGGAGAATTTCGTCCGAAAAGAAACGAAATGTAGGGTCAATTTCGTTATTTGGTAGCTCTTGGCCGTCAGTTAGTTCGCAACCATCTCTATGATCGTTTGTGCAGCTCAGAAAACTGTACGATCTGTCCTAACGGGAAAGACGGGATTGCATGAGTTTAGGTATAATATACTTGATCTCATGTAACGCATGCGGTGAGGAATATATTGAGGAAACGGATCGACCACTTTATGTCGGCATAAAAGAAAATCTAGATGGGGAAGTTAAAATTCGTCAAACACTCCTCAAGGCGCGCATGGTGTACAAAAGCACAATAGCGATGATTTTGAAGTGACTGTGCGGATCTTAGCGCAGGAATCGAAAACATCAACACGCAGGACTCTTGAGGCGTTTTGGATAAATTTCAAAAATCTAAAGATGAACCGGAAAGACGAATGCATCACCATCACACGTCACCTGGCGCCCTGTTTCAAAATGATATTTTGACTCCTCGCTGTGCCTTCCTCGTGACCCCACCTGAACAATGCGTGGACCAATCCCATTCGTATCATCACGGTGATTGGCCTTTCTGTTCAATATGGCGTCTATTTAACAGTTTGATCTTCATTAATACTTAACTTTCTCTTCCACGGAATAACTAAAGTATTCTTATACAAAATACGTCCAGGCTCTGAAAAAATCGCCGAAACGTCAGCCATCGACCAACAACACCAACAACAACGACAACAAAGACCTATACCAACCTCGCATCAGCTAAAGAATATCAGTTTATACGGTTATTGTGACTGTTTGGTGGTCTGCAGCCGGGCCGATTTATCACAGCTTTTTGACTCCGGACGAAACATTACGGCGGATAAGTGCTGTCAACAAATCGACGAAATGCACTGTAAACTATAAGAACTAGTCAACAGAAGTGAACTAATCCCTCCCACAACAATACCCAGCCTCACGCTGCGAAACCAGAGCTGCTCAAGTTGAACGAGTTGGGCTACGAAAATTTGCCTCATCCGCCATATTCATGAGACCCCTCGCCCACCGACCATGACTGCTTCAAGTACCATGACAACCTTTTGCGCGAGATATGCTACACCAACCACGATGACGCAAAAAATGCCTTTAACGAATTTATTCGTTCTAGAACTTCGTAATTTTATGCAACTGGAGTGAATAAACTTGCTTCTCGTTGGCAAGGGTGTTTAGATTTAAACAGTCTTATTTTCATTAATGAAGTTTTGTATAGATCAAGTTATGAAATTTTAAATTATATAATGTTGACTTCTTATTTACTGCTTTACACTAGTTTTCATGGCAGGGCATTATTTGTGAAACAACTACAATGATGCTAAGATATTTGCAAAACTCCGGACTGCAGGTGTCTGCGGTGGGGAACGAACGCGCTATTGTCCTTTCCGAAGAGTGACGCCCTCACCACCACCATGGGTTCCTTCGTTTCGCCTGTCTCCCAGCAAGTTCTATCGATCACTGCCAGCAGCAATCATCCGTCAACGGGGTGGACCTGGAGAACCCAAATCGGCGTTTAAATAATATAGTTAAAAGCCCTTATTTATTTCTGAATAATCGAACAGCTTTTTTAGGTGTGCAACTGATATGGCGTGAGCGTCCATCTATTCCTACGTTCGCATTATATTTAACATACCATTCAAAATCTGAGTGCCGACGGCCTCTCTATGCAAGAAGAATTGCTGCTGTTAAAATCAAAAGTGCCTGAACCTCTTGTGGTACATCCCGATTTATGAGAACGAAACCTACGATTGGTGTATATGGATGAGATATATTGAGTATGTTAAAATTTTTATGTTAACTTTGTGTTAAAATAATTTCTAGTGGATTGCACATGAAGTTGTAATGTAGTGGTTTAAAGCTCTGCCCTCAAAAATGGTCGATAGTTGTATTCCTGTTATAATTTGAATGTCTTTAATTATGGTTGCTGTTGCCCGGCATAAATGTAGGCGATAAAGTATTAATGCGACGTTGCTAGGAGGACTTTCTAAGATGACTAAAGGTCAGAATGGTTAGCTATAAAACAGAAACCTTCCACTCCTATTACTGTAATGGTTTTTTAAAAGTGTAGGTATACCTGAAATTGAAGCAAAACATGATTAGCTCTACTGGGAGTCCAACTGTCATTGTGGTCGTGAATGACGTATCTATACACGTATACGTATAATACATGTTGCATTCACGGAACTGATACATCCAGCATTGTTGAATAAGAAATCAGTTCCAGCAAGCAATTATTTTTTACAAGTTTGAGCAGTGGGTAGTGATTATAAAGAATTAATCACATTGGTACTGTGGGGAACGAACAAATGACACGCGTGGTGTGGTGGTGAACGCGTTAACCGCCGGAAACGCGATAGCAGCTAGAAAGGGCAATAACGCGTTCGTTCCCACCGCAGACACCTACGGCCCAGAGTTTTGCAATTATCTCAGCACCACTGTGGTTGTATTTTGAATAATACCCTGTCATAAAAAATTGCAGTAGGTAGCAAATAAAAAGTTAACATTGTGATTTCAACTAAAGCCTCAGCTTAAGTGGGTTTAATGCCGATTTGGGGGACCTAGATCAATCCCGTTGATGGGTGATTGCTGATGGCACTGATCGATAGAACTAGCTGAGAGACAGACGAAACGAAAGACTCTCATGGTGTGGTGGTGAACGCATTAGCCCCGGAAAGGGTAATAGCGCGCTCGTTCCTCCCAGCAGACACCTGCTGTCCGGAGATTCGCAAATAAGGCAACATTATCGTAGTTCAATTCTAGGCGTTTGAATCCTGCCGACCGGCGGAACGCAGTTTTTACTTGGGGTAGACCTTCTTAAACTTCCACAAATGAGCTGTTATTGGAGTTATAATTTCGTCTATAAAAATTGTCTTTTTGGGTCCGTTACTGTGCAAGAGCTAGGCGTAAATACCTGCTGGCTCAGGCGCGTTTCGTCAATAATACGACTATCTATTGGCTACATTCCACATGGCAAGTCCTTTTATTGAGCTTAAAAAATGAATGAACAAAGAGCTCAACGTCGATCAATCCTTGAGCGATGCCCCGTGGATTTGACTTCACGAAACACCGAAGAAATTATTGGATGAATATTTGATCTGCACCATAGCTTCCGCTTGTCGACTGATGTATCAAGGAAAAGCAGCTACCCTATCAAACAAGGTGGCTATCAGTTTGCCATCACCAGAAGGAAGGAGAACTTCGTCAGTCCGTGACAACTTGTCGAAGCAATGATTGGTCCAGTGTGTATTGTTGGGCACCTCAAAGTAGTGCGCAACACAGGTTCCCTTGTCGAACTTTTCAGTCAGTAAGAGTTTCTAATTAATGTGCAATACAAAGAGTTACGCATTGGAGGGTTCTGTCACTTAGAGGAAAAACATATTCCATCAATATGTTCCAGGTACGAAGCAATAAAAACGTAAGGCTGCCAGCATGAATTTGAGCTCTTAAAATTACGTCGAAGCCGTTGCCTAAATGATTACTCGAGAAAGTATAATAAGAAATTTACTACGTGTACCACTTGACGTTTGAAGGACAGAAAAAAGTTGTGAATCAACGTAGCGGATAGTGCATCTTAAGTGTAAAGACAAAATTATTACTATTTCTATGAGACTGCTCTTCTGGACAACGTATTTGCCTCAAAAGGCTACAAAAACAGCATTTCGTGGAGATTCTCTTAATCCTTAAGTGCAATTCGTTATGCCTTAAATTATTTAAGATAATGCGCCATCAATTGTATATTTCTTCGAAATGACCGAAAGGCTTTAGAAGCAGTTGAGATGTTTCAACGAATGATATAATAAATCACCTAAAGCAACACAAATCCACATTTGCTTCAAGATTACACCAAATAGTTCATTAACAGAGTGAACTATATTCTAACTGCAAAGAAAAAAAGATTTTTGCAAAGAAAAAGTGAGGTCTAAATTACAAGTGTTAAAATGAATGCTTCTGAAAGCAGCGCCTAAAACTTTAATTAAAGGTTGCGGAAAGAGTTATGAACACTTGCTACGCACCATGCCACACCGTACCATGTTATCAGGAGCGTTCAGTGTGAATGTCATTACATGGTTCCCAATTCTCCTTACTAGTATTAAATCCTAGCACTCTTACCGTTAATGGTCATCTACTCAAACAAGCTAACCAGTCTTGAAAACATTAATTTGTGGGCTGTAAAATGCAGAATATAGCGCTATTTTAGACCACGCTGCCTACAGTATCCGTAGTGAGGTAGTCCTGATCTTGTGCGAATAGGAAAAGGGAAATAAGTCGTAGAGTCGCTATCGTAAGAATGTGACACTGCCGAAACGTCAGCTATCGACTGTTGTGCTTGTGTGTTTTTGTACGGAAGTAAACGTAATAACAACCTGGCAATGTTCATAAATAAATGGGCTTTTAAAATATTTACAGTTTTAAAGCATTTGTTACCAATAAAATATTTTTGGCAAACTACATATTGTTAAAAAGCTGATTTATGTTTTTTATGACTGCATTTTTGTATTTCGTCGAAATTTAATTTTTTTACCAATTTCGAGCATCGCAATTTTGTCAAGAACGAATTTTTGTTAAATTTGCTTTTATGAGCTAAAACTCGGTGGTAGTGCACTACAGAAGGTTCCAAACACTCGTGAAATTTGAGGTGAAGACAGCGTTGGTGAATCAGTCGTGTGGAAATACTTCCGGAAATTTTGATCCGGCGATTTCGACCTCGAAGATAAGGAAAGCCACAGACGTCCCTATGAACTTGACTGCGACGAATTGAAGGCACTTTTGAAGGCAGACACGCGGAAAACTTCAATTCTTTCAGAACTCCTGAATCTTGTTCAACCTAAATTTGCTCCTCATCAGCAAAAAAAGCGTAAATTCATATCATTCTTGATTTAATCAATAAAGTTTTGTTTAAAGAAAGTCCCGACATTTTAAATGATATAGCCACAAACGCTCATTCATTTCTGAACCGCTTGATATAATGCAATGCCGAAGTGAACAGAAACTTAATCCTGCGAACTGGAAAATTTTTATTTGGCATTTTTTGAGAGCCTACAATAGATGAGAACACTGTTCTCTAATAAAGTACATTAAATATAATGACTTTTAGCGAAAATAATTTCTTACTATTTGTTTCAGCGACTATGCCTTTTCGCAGCACGTGTGGCGCAATGGTTGGAGGCGCCACTGCGATATACACATAGAATCGATCCCTGCGCACATGGTCCACCAAGCCTTCCATCCCCCGGGGTCGGTAAATTGGTACCAGACTTATCTGGGAGGATAGCAGCACTGGCTCGATACATCGGTAGGCCACTGTGAGTCATTGTAAAGGCCAGATATGCATTCAATAACCTCCTACGATATTTAATGAAGTAGAATGCATGACATATCCCTCAAGGTTTGATCAACGCCGAGAACTTTATCCTTTATCATTTTAGTACGCTTTTTCAGTTTCACTGATTTTTACAGCTTTTGAAGTTTTTTAAGAGCGTTTACGAAGGGACAAAGTATCACGAGGAGTTTGCACCTGTATGTTTGAATACGAAAGAGATTTTTGGCTTTAAGGCAGTACGTCAGGAAAGTTCGCCCCAGAGATATAGTAGAAATGGTCAGCAACATCGTTCGCATTGACTTTTTCTTCAATTTTTTTGCTATCGTTTTCCTTAATTTAGAGAATACATTTCCAGCCGATTGATTTTTTTCTTGCTTTCTTTGAGGGCTTGGCTTTCTAGCAGTCATTTTAGTTGGTAAATGGGGAAGGCCACTTCTTTAAACAAAATAAATTATCAACTGAATATCAAAAGAATTTCTTGCAAACGAAAACCTTTCACTGAAATGGCAAACTATGTGGTCAAAAACGTTTATTTTTACCCTTTCACCCATTGCAACTTACATATTTTTAGATGCTGAGATTCAAGCTTTGCCACATTCCGCAATGTACTAGCACTTCGCTCTTTTATTGAATAAGCTTTTCCTTGTGTTATATTACAACAGTTTTTCGAATTAAAAGAACTATGAAAATATATCTCTTATAACATACATGACCTCTTGTCCACTAGTCGCTGGAATCAACTACGACATGAGAGAATCCCATCCACAAAACGGCAATTCTTCCTTAGGTACAAAACGGTTATTAATTTTATGTGGTGAATAGCTGGTAAAGATCTATCGCGATTAACTCAAAATTTTAAAGAGAACAACCCTCAAGGTCTTTTCCCTTTTATCGTAACGCGATATCTCAATCTTGAGTAATTAAACCATCAGCAGCTTCACTACAGTTCGATTCACTACAAGTGTTCAGGTTTCACATAAACTCTACAAAATGGGTTACTGTTAGAAAAAGTTAGGTTTTTAATACAATTTTCTAAAGTACTAGATTTTCCATGTGATCTTTTTAATAAAGCACGATGGTTTCAAGATTTTTCATAGATGTTCTAACAGTTGAACCCATGTAGCGCAATGGTTAAACATGCTTTGCACACACATGGTTTTGATTCGATCCCAGGCTCAATGCTCACCAAACCTTCTTCTCTTTTGAAGTCGGCAAAAGGGTTGCAGACTTTCCATTGAAAATAGCAGCACTGGATTTATACATTGGTACATTAACTCTAGCGATGTTTGATTAAGCTGAATGAGTGGTTACCAAGCGTTTGTCTCTGACGGCTTGACTGATGCAGAACGTTTTATCCTTTATCCGAACAATTGCTGTTAATGATTCAATAAAAAACAACGTTCTTCATATGAATGTGTCGTTTTCTTGTTCAGCAATCGCGAGGTTTTTTAAACAGCATACATTTACTTCCATAGAGAAACACAATACAATACAAGGATAGCTGACGTTTCGGCAGTATCGCCTTCTTCAGAGCCTGGAAGGGTATACTGATATACAATCTACTAGGCCAAACGCTTCAATAACACTTACAAAAACACGAAAAACTTTTTGGTAATTACATGATCAGCAACTGCTCGGAAAACCCACCGCTTTTTCGTGACTTCCAATGAAGAAGTTTAGAAAAGCTGATTATAGTCGCATATGGTTGACGACTGCACCATCCCACATCAAAAACCGATGCGAGCATACGGGGTCAGCAGATCGCGTATGACCTCCGGGCATTCGTCCCTGCTATTCATTGTAGGGTTTTTGGCATTTATCCAAAAAGCCTCAAGAAGTTTTCGCGCTGGTGTTTTAGTCTCCTGTGCAAGGATGTTGACTTTTACTTCAAAATCGTCTCCGCTATGCTTTTGTATACTATGCGTGCTTAGTGGGATGCTTCGTCTTAGTTTTCGTTTGCCATCAACGTTCTTCATATTTCAGGGAAACGTGGCCGTTCTACAACGTGATATATACCCCTAAATGGAGAAGCCGTTGTTCAGTTCTACACACTGAATCACGATGAACACAAATTACGCTCAGTGTTGATCAGTTTCCTAGAGATGATTATGTCCTATTACAAAAGTTGGGTCACCAATGTTTCAGAGGCAAGTAGTACAGGTGCAGTGACGCCATTTGTGAGATCAAGGCGATGATTCAAACCGACCGCCGGTGCGCGAATCTTCCCAAAATCACGTAAAATTTGTACCAGACTCATTTGGAATAAGGAAGTTCCCTCTTATTTGCGATAGCTAGCGACTGAATGTGCTGAAGAGCAGGAAGGAGCACGGCTGCAATACAATTCGGAGTACCTACTCCATAGGCATAATAAGTGTTCATAAAAACGAAAAGCAAAAACCCTCTGACATGCCGCAAGCCACCAGGCGCAAAGGAGGATCTTCGTGGATGATGCGTACGAGAAAGAGAATCAGGTTTCTGGTTCGCACCACATATCCCATGGCATGTTATTACACAATATTGCTAGGCTGAAAGAATAAAGCTAAAAAGATGAAGCTTGATCAAGTGCTGAGGAATGCGCGATGGATTCGTCTTCATCAACCATCATTAGAGGTGATTCAGTGCATATCTGGCCTACACATTGCTTCGCCGTGGTCTACCGATGTGTCACGTCAGTGGTGCTATCGTTCGAGATCAGTCTGGTAGCACTTTGCGGACCACGGAGGGACGGAAAACTTCGTGAGCCTGGGATAGATCGAACCTATGTGTATGCAGTGCACCTCTAACCACTGCACTATGCGCTCCTATATCTGTTGTGCAATCTCTTACACAAACTGAGAAAAATTAATGTTTCTGAGCACAACATTTAACATGTCAATGAACGACCACTGAAAGAGTCGGAAAGTGCTTTCAATACACACCGTGTGTAAAAAGACCAGAGCAATCGCTTCTAGCACGACGAAGGCATCCTCACCAACAATTCGTGGTACTGTTATCGAAAGCACCGCTCTCTTGACCCGATTTATTTATCAGTTTTCAGCTAACTAATGTTGCTGTCCTAATCTAATGGCTTTACAATTTCTACTTACCGGGTCCCTTTGATTTCGTTGCACTTTGAGTGATTAGAAACGTTTGTAGTGTAAGACGGACCCTTTACAAAATAGTATCTGCCAATTGTAGGTGTCGCATTCACCTTTTTTGTTAAGTTTGTCAAGTTGTTTGTCCGAGTTTTGATATGCACATTTTTTATCTGCAGTTGGATCTTTATCATGGCATACAAATCATCAATTAAAATGCAAACCACGATGGTACCATAAAGAACAATGTAAAATTGTATCACGAAAGTTCGTCACAGTTTTGTGTTTATCCAGAAGATGCGTGCTTCTCGTTTGGTGTTCTGCTCATTCGGTTGTTTGGCAGCGAAAGCTAACGAACTCTGTAAAAATTGGTAACGATACAAGTTGACGGCGTTTCGAAGAAACTCTTTGCTTACAAATATGGGAATTTTTTAAATTCCGTACATAACGCATAGTTTGCGACGAAGATCTGTCGTAGTTACCAGCATCACCCACGGATTGACATAGGAGAGAATGCAGTTGATAAGCGGATACACTGCTCGTGTTACATTAAACGGTATCACCTAAAAACGACGAGTCGTTTCATCGGCATCTTAACGACTTATTTGGTATCAGTTTTTAAACGAGCATGTCATAAACAGTTTCTTTTCCGACTGCGTTGTTGTCCTTCCAATAGCCGTCAATAGCGGATCCACCGAGGGCTTCTCCCTAGGTGGTTAGTGTAATATAAAAGTAAACCGAATCCTATGTTGTGCTGACCCAAAGGTGCAAACGGATTAGGGAGATGCTCTTCGTGTTTTAGTGCGCTGAATAGATATACATCGTTTATCTTATTTGCATGCAGATGTAATTTAGTGCTCTCTTCATGAACAGACACGAGGTCGATCAATGTCAATCTCATGTTAGCTCAAACATGTAGAGAATGATAGACACGAGACTGTTATCCTCTCTTATTATACAAAAGTACTGCATGCTACATGCAAATATATCGAGCTATGGACTAGCAGGGTACATATAAATATTTTGCTCACAAACCGGTTAAATAGATGGCCTGGTTCATCTGATCACGAAAGGGCTTGGTATTGTGGTGCAATTAGTATGGATTAGCTGCTAAAACTCTTTATGACATCGGAAAAGAAACGTGCCTTAGAGAATGAGATAACGATATAGTCGAAGATGTTTTTATTTTTATGAAGATAAGCATGGCAAATATGAACATCGCATTCTGTGAACAACTAGGAGCTGAATCATATGCTTATCGTTAAAAGAATTTCGACTATTGGATTTCGATAATCTCCATCGTTTAGACTCTCACGTGAAAGAATAAACTTATGGCAGCTATATAGACCAGAAGAAGTGTTAGGCAGAGAAACACACCTTTCACCAGGTCAGCACTGGCGACGTATGAGAAGCTACCGTTGGGAGAACGTTTTGAGAATTAAGGATAGAAAGGATAAAGATCTCGACGCTCATATATCTCTGAGGAATGGGCCATGCATTCGACTTCAATAAGCACCGTTGGAAGTGATTAAATGAGCATCTGGCCTACAAAGTTGGTCGTGGTGACCTATCGCTGCATCTGGTCAGTGTTGCTACCCTTCCAGACAGGTCTAGTACCAATTTGCCGAATCCGGAGAGAAGGACGGTTTCGTGAGGCAGGAATGCAGGATCGAACTCATGTTTAATGCTGGGTGCGTCTTGCCCCTGTGCTGTACATCTTAAAAATATCGGGTTGAGTTGAAATAAGCAGAAACGAACTGACTGATTTTATTATTGCAAACATATTGATTGATAACTATCTACAATCTCCTCAACCCTCTTTGTATAATTGTATAATCTGAGTGTAAAACGCCACAAACGTGTAAGCTACATCGAAGCTATAGGAAACGTTTCAATTAATGTAAGTCTCTGTAGTAACAAGATTTTACACGAGATCGGATTTATGCGCAATGTTTTTCTTCTTGTAAAGAAAGGAAAGCCTAAAATTTCAGGAGACAATGTCGATCTAACTGATCTTCTATGCCAAGGTCCGACAATTTCACCAGTGATGAAAACTACAAAAATGGGAAATAATGATATCAACGTTATGATAAAACTAATTCAAATATAGCGAGAATGCATGAGACCTACAGTTTGATGATTCTGTAACCACAGTCTCATTCAAAGAGTGTTTGAATAAGGTGATACCATCTTGCCAAACTTGTTGAGAACGTTCAGAACCACCATCGAGGATATAAGGCGAAAAAAAGGAACAACCTAGGAAGCAGAATCAATGCTCTACAGCAGTAAAATTTGACGGCCGCTTATGGAAAAGTTGTTCTTCTATTTAATTTCAATAAAACAATATTTGTGGTAGTGATTTCGATCACCATAAGCACGATGCTTATTTGTCCTTCCCACAAGGTTACCAATCAACTCGTCGCTCTGGGGTAAGGAAATTGGTGCCAGACTTTTCTGGGAACACTGCACTGTCTGAAATTTAATTGGGAACGCTCCAGTCAGTGACTATGGGAAGAATAGACTTGACCAGCATTCAGCCACATTCGGAAAGACGACCATAATCCTCAAGGAGCAGTCGAAGCCAAACACGAGAACTTCGGTGGCATTTGTGAATGGTGGTTGCGTGGAAACTAATCGGATGCAAAAAGTGCTATGACCTGCAAAGTATGCGTGAAACCGGCTCGTGGAAAATGTGTAGAAATATCGAAGCTTGTGCTTCGCACTACGGCACAAATTGTTATTCAACGTAGTAGGTTATGAAACAATAGAGTATCAGTTACATTAACAGAAAGAAGGAACTGCGTTCGCGCTCAACGCTCACGCCAGAATGTCTACTAAGTTAGTGGTACGACTTCTTCACAGCGATCATACAAGAACAATATGAGGCTGCTCCTACGCAGAAAGGGCCAAGTGGTGATGTTGATAGCGACCCTCGATCTATCTACCGATCAAATGGAGAGGAGAGAATGTCGGCGAGTCTGTGTCGTTCACACAAAGGCTTACGAAAAATGTTTTTAAGGCATATAAAAATATACATACAGTAGTTCCGAAGTAAATGAAGAGGGAAGCTTCAACGACATGATAGACGATGAGAAGCGTAAACGCCACAATGAATCCAGTCAAATGCGCAAAAACTCGACGCTCCCTTTGAAACGATCTGCAAAGAAACTTCATTTTACATCGATATTTATTCTCCTTGTTTGTCGACATACTGCAGCGGTGTACAAAAATTTTTTACTATGTATTAGTAGATCGTGGCAGTGAACAGAACCGGCAAGCGTCGAAAATCAACATGCACCCAGTCACTAGTCTTTTTTTCTTAGGAAAAACTATCTCGAAATGGCAGGTATTTCCATTGATAATCCACTGATCGCTGTCTGTCCAAAAGTCTGTGGTACAAGCGGTATGGGGTAGATATGAAACCAGGAACAGTTTCGCTTGTACATTGCTCGACTAGCCACGACTGTGAAGAGTTGATGACGTGACCACCTGGGACTTCTGTCTTGTTGACCTACTCCTGCTTGACATATAGTAGTCTTTTGCGCTACTTAGTGTTTCTAACTTTTTGAAAAGTACCGCTAAGATTTGCTTAATTGGTAAAACAAAAACCCTCACCGTTGATTAACGCCGAATCATGTATTCTAATTTTTGAAGTAAAAGTCAATATCCTTGCACAGGAGTCCAAAACACCAGCGCGAAAACTCCTAGAGGCTTTTTGGATAAATGCCAAAAACCCTACAATGAATAGCAGGGACGAACGCCCGGAGGTCATACGCGACCTGATCCCGTACGTTCGCATCGATTTTTGATGTGCGATGGTGCAGTCGTCAACCACATGCGACTATAATCAGCTGTTCTAAACTTCCTCATTGGAAGTCGTGAAAAAGCGGTAGGTTTTTTCGAGAAGTTGTTGATCATGTAATTACCAGAGAGTCTTTCGTCTTTTTGTAAGTGTTATTGAAGCGTTTGGCCTAGTAGATTGTATATCAGTATACCCTTCCAGGCTCTGAAGAAGGCGATACTGCCGAAACGTCAGCTAGCGTTGTATTGTATTGTGTTTTTATGGAAGTAAATGTATGCTGTTTAAAAACCTCGCGATTGCTGAACAAGAAAACGACACATTCATAGAACATGGTCAGAGGTGATTGATTGCGTAACTGCCCCATGTAACGAATTGCGGTGGGCTGCCAATATATAAACTCAGTGCTCCTACACTCTCAGATAAGTCTGGTCCCAATTCCCCTATCTCGGAGGGATGGATCGCTTACTGAACCCAGGGTGTGGGATCGAGGCGACACCTGCCTGTGTCTTCCAGAATACCTCTAAGCATTGCGCTGTACATGCCGCGCTTCATTTGTCTGTTAAAATGCGAGATTAATCGGATAAACTTCAGAATACTTTCGTTTAAGGATGTCTCAAGGAATGGCCAGCTAAAGTTTGTCACTAAAATGTCGAACACCAGCCAAGGGAAAACATACCTTCCTTCAATATGTATTCTTTCTTGATAAGCTTGCACGAGGTTGATAAATATATTTATTTTCGGCTAACGTTTCGACGTCTTCGTCTTCCTCAGAGCCGGTGATCCGAGTCGATGGTCCATGCTTGTTGTTCGCCTCGACGTTGCGTCCTCGCCTTCGTGTCGAGCCAGATCTTCCTCAGTGAGCCATCTTCTCGAATGAGGCATCCTCACTCAGTGATGCCCTTTTATACACGATGCTGATGGTGGATATATAATGACAATGTCCGGTGGTAACAACTTCTATTTCTTCCGGACATACATCATTGCGCACATCGTGTAGAGGTCGGTGTATTATCAGCTAGCACAAAGCGTAGCGAAAAAAAACGTCTTGGTTCATTCCCTCTCCTCTCACCCCTCTTACACGAAAAGAGCACTTATAAGGAACATGTTTCGAACACCAACCAACGTGCGCACGGGAAGAGAGCAGAGAGAGGAGCCCCGGAACTTGGTACGGCAAAGAGCCATTTCTAATGGCTACGAAACTGTAGCTCAGGATAGGTATAGGAGAAATTCTAGGCCTCCAAACGACGACTCTAGCGATAGAGGGGTGCCGTTTATCCTACCCTTCGTCTATACATAGTAAAAGGTCGGTTTCGAAATACCCTCCTTCTTCATTTCCTTCGTTCCATTAGAAGTGAAAACCTCTTCTTCAGTGTGCAAAAAAAAATCAGTAACAATTCTAGAGTTGGATGACGAGTAGTGCAGTGACAGAATTACGACAATACGCGCAATATTATGCTTCGGCCCCGTTTTACGGCAATCAGCCCTCTGTAGTCCAATCGCAGTCATGGAATTCGTGTCAGAACTGTTTGAGATGACCTCGCACCAATGCACAAATGGTGACAACTACAAGTGATAGAAAGCTATGAACATAACTCCCACGACCGACTTTCTATTAACCTCGGCATTGATCAAGTAATTCTTCGTATTTTTGTTGAGCAAACGCGAGGTGTTATTGTTCTTTATTCACGAATAAGCTGACGTTTCGGCGGATTTCGCCTTCCTCAGAGCCTGGAAAGGTCAAGTTGACAGCAATCTACTCGGCCAGACGCCTCCATAACCAAACAAAGAAACTCTAAACCAAGATTTCAACCACGTTGAACACAGCTTTGCACATTCACCGCTTTCTATAAGGTTTCCACTAAGTATGTCACGTAGAGACCAACTGCACAGAAATCACATGGAAGTATAATGTGCCCCTCCCATCAGAATAGCAGTCTTATATACTGCCCTCTATCACGCGTGATAATGAGGCATTCTTCCCTGCGGTTCATTTTCGGATTTCTGGAATTAATCCAGAACACCTCGAGAATTTTGCGCGCTTGTGTTTTTGATTCATACGCGAGGATCTTGACACATACTTCAAAGTCGTCCCCGTTATGTCTCTGGATTCTATGCGTGCCTATCGGTGTACTTGGTCTATGTTTGCCGGCAAGGTGTTTTTTTATGCGGACACAGAGGAGTCTACCCGTTTCGCCAATGTATTCGTCACCGCACGTCTTAAAGGAGATCAGATAAACTATACCTGAGCTCTTGCAATCACCGTCTCTACCACTGGGGCAAATTATGCAATTTTGAGTTGCACATAGACGGTCATATAGGCGGTTACGAACTAGCTGGCGCTTAAGATTACTCGGTGGTATTTCAACTACGCTCACCGAATTCTCTAAGCCCGCCCTTCTCAAGCAGCGTTTTATAGCTGTACTTATATCATTTGAAATGAAGGGTAGGATAAACGGAACCTTTATATCGCTAGAGTTGTCGTTTGGAGGCCTACGATTTCCTCTACACCTATCCTGAGCTACAGTTTTGCAGCCATTAGAAACGGCTATTTGCCGTGCCAAGTTCCGGGACTCCTCTCTCCGCTCTCTTCCCGTGCACACGTTGGTTGCTGTTCGAAACATGTTTTTTATAAGCGCCCTTTTCGTGTGAGAGGGGTGAGAGGAGAGGTAATGAACCAAGATGTTTTTACTGCTTGGCTTTCGGTACCACTTCGTAATGTAGCCATTTTCTGATAGGTGAATTTGTTCGTTCAAAAATAGAAGCCATTTTTTTTCGGCTTTTCTCGGGTGAACTTGATATACTCTGACTGTGCGTTTAACAATTCGAAACATTTGTCCATTTCCTCTTGTGTTGAGCAAAGGACAAAGCAGTCGTCTNAGACGACTGCTTTGTCCTTTGCTCAACACAAGAGGAAATGGACAAATGCTTCGAATTGTTAAACGCACAGTCAGAGTATATCAAGTTCACCCGAGAAAAGCCGAAAAAAAAATGGCTTCCATTTTTGAACGTACAAATTCACCTATCAGAAAATGGCTACATTACAAAGTGGTACCGAAAGCCAAGTAGTAAAAATATCTTGGTTCATTACCTCTCCTCTCACCCCTCTCACACGAAAAGCGCGCTTATAAGAAACATGTTTCGAACAGCAACCAACGTGCGCACGGGAAGAGAGCAGAGAGAGGAGCCCCGGAACTTGGTACGGCAAAGAGCCATTTCTAATGGCTACGAAACTGTAGCTCAGGATAGGTATAGGAGAAATTCTAGGCCTCCAAACGACGACTCTAGCGATAGAAGGGTCCCGTTTATCCTACCCTTCATCTCAAATAATATAAGTACAGCTATAAGTACTAAGTAAGTAAGTAAGTAGTAAGTAAGTAAGTAATAGTAAGTAAGTAAGTAATAATGTAAGTACAGCTTCTTCCAGTATTAGCAGCTTCGCCCATTACTGCTGCTTTCCTCTCTCTTATATTTTCTTTTATCGCCTCTCTGCATTGTTTTGGAAGTTCGGACGTTAGTGCGCGGTTGCTTGCACCTCGTGCGATTCCACGCTGGCGTATCAGCTCGAGTGTTTCTGGAGACAAACGTCTCTCGGTGACTTTCGAACTCACAGTTTTCATGGCACTAACGTGAAGATGTTTGGTGAGCCGATTCTTATTCTTGGTCGATGTTATCGTCAACGGAATCTTTCCAACGGCCGACGAATGAATTCAATAAGTCCCAGTTTACGGTGGTTCTGATACTTCGTTTTTCGAATTTAGCTGCTTCTTCTCCTTTCTGCGAGGAATGGAATCTTGCACGAAGAAGGCGATGGTCTGATTTCCTGTAGAATTTTAGGACAACAGCGAGATCGGTAGGGCAAAACCTTCTATTTACTATGGTGTGGTCTATCTCATTATGGTACTCTCGATTGGGAGACTCTCACGTCCAGCGCTGAGTGTGGGGCTTCTGGAATTGCGAGTTACCATGGATGGTCTTTGTCGCCATGATAAACTCAGACAGCCGCTCACCCTGTTTCTTCCATTCTAATCCGTGGCTCCCAATGTGACGTTTTTCAGACATTCTTCTTGGTCCGAGCTTGGCGTTGAAATCTCCAATGATGACCTTGAAGAATGTGTGGTCTTTCCTGCAGAACTTCTCCAAGTCCATACAGAACGCTTCGACTTCTTCTTCGTCATAGTTTGATGTTGGCGCGTAAAGGACGAAGGTTGTCAAAGCCGGAATTGATCCACGTCTTTTTAGTCGTAAACGTCCGATTCGGGTTGTGAGTTGTTGGAATGAATCGATGTGCATGTACAAACTCGTGTTGACGAGAACGCCGACGCCGCCGACTCCTCTACTGTCGCATGTTCCAAGGAACAATTGTTCTTCAGTGTCACAGACGACGTTGAATGGGTGGCGTCGTCTCGTCTCGGCCAGGTTGATGACGTCGTACCGCATCCTTCTTGCTTGCATGAGCAAGTCTTCTATCAAGGACACGGATGAAAGTGTACGCGCATTGTAGGCGCAGATCGCCACCATAGTTTTTTTGAAATCCAGCAGTTTCTATTGGTCTTAAGATTTTAGCAGCCTCTCCGTACTCGTCTTATCCAACTCTGCGAAATTGGGGGCTCTTTCGGGGTCAGAAGAACGAGGACCGTTTTTTCTTTTACTGCGTTTAGCATTTTTGATGCCCACGTATACTTTGCTGGGCTCTGAACGTGAGGCTGGGTATACTCACGGGTTGCTTTCCAGGCTCTCCCAACGTGGACATGGAGCTTATTTGTTAGAGGCGACTCCTAACCGCCTTCCATTTACTTCCCAATCGCTTGATTGCAGGCTTTTGGCCGAATTGAATCGTAGAATACAATCCGCATAAGCAAGAGCGTACCCACACATGCTTGCGTGAATACGCCCAGCAAACACAGAAAGTATGTGCCAAATCAGCGCAGCAGAAAGAGGGAGTCCGTCCTCTGGATCCACCTGCGTCTCAGGGAAGCAGAGGTCGCTTTTGGTCCACGATTAACCCGCTATCCGCCACGTGGGGACACGCCACGTCGACTCGCGACTAACCGGCCCGAGATCCCTCATATGAAGGAGATTCGTGGACACCTTACTTATTTTAAACAATTACCTAACGGTCCATTCCATAATTTCGGTAAGAGCTGAGCATGTGCTATCCTGTGATCCCTTCTTCCACATAAATATCACCCGCTCAATACGATTTGTAGAGTGTACAATCTTCCTCAACATATAACTTGTTGCGCTACTTCTCGCCGTCCGAAAGAAATATTCTGTAATAAGGATAGTTCATTTTATGGTCTTCTCTAACACGAATATCTTTGACCATTACATTGCTTTCTAAATTTAGAGATTTAGGTGACTTCATGTTTGTGCGGATCATTGTTTCATCAAATCCTTTTACTCGAAGTTCCTTTAAAAATATTCACTTAAGAAATATCTCAGCTTATCTTCAAAACTAACTTTTATTAAACCTCGGTAGCGATAATGATAACTTTGTATATAATTCAGTTGGAGGGCGTGTGTGGCGCAGTGGTCGGAGGCGCCCTGGAACACACACGTGGTATTGATCCCGCACCCATGGCCTACAAAGCCTTCCCTCCCTACGGAGTCAGCAAACTGATACCAGACTTGTCTGAAAAAAGTCACTCTCTACAATCCAACTGGGAGCGCTGCAGCCAGGCTATCTCAGGTCACCAAGGAAAATTGAGCGACCAACATTCTATGACATTCAAGATGAAAATCCTCAAGCAGCAACCGAAGCCGCGCGTTAAAGTCGGAAGGTTTTTATGGACAATGGATGCGAGGAAACGAATCGAATATGAGAAGTGCAGGAATCCTCACAGTGGACGTAAAGGCAGGTCATATAGCTCTGGGGCGTTGTAGCTGCTTACTGTAAGCTGTGTGGTGGCGATTACGGCCTAGTTGGAAAACTTGAAATAAACGAACCACTCCTCTAGGCACACATGAGGCATAAAAACCTAGCGGAGAAGGTTTCGAAGTGAAAGTCACTATCCTCTTACAGCAATCTAAGACATCAGCGCGTAAAACTTTTGAAGCGTTTTGAATAAATTCCAAAAACTCGGAAATGAACTGCGAGGTCTTAAGATCATGCATGACTCCGTGCCATACTTCAGATTGATGTTTTGCCCTGAGCCGTGAACATTCCTCACCCATGTATAATCCTCTGTAGGCTGCTTTCCAACAGTAAGTGGAGGTCCTATAAAAAACAAAATGGTAAATGAAATACACCCATAGAGATAATGAGATAAAAGCAAAACTCGGGATCTCAGAAAGGCTTCGAACTTCTCTCAGTCATGTTTCTGCTCTATCGGTGCTATTAGTAATCATCCATTAACGGAAATCAGAACAATCAACCCTTAGGTTACTTATGCCTCGACATCCTGATGGTTTCATTTCATAGAATGCCCTGCCATGAAAAAAATGGGCACTACATAAAAGCTGGATTTTCTCAATGCAATTAAACATTATGTATAAATTTTTTTCTGCTTGGTTTATGGAAATGCTTAGTTGAGAACGCTGCGTGTCAATTTGACCTTTCCAGGCTTTGAAGAAGACGAAAATGCCGTTGAGACGACCACTTTTGAATAAATCTTGTTATTGACAACCTTGCGTCTGCACGAGGAGAAAAACGTACCCCTTTAGAATTACGGCATAGGCTTAATGTCGGCACAGCGTGCTTTGGCATACCTCTTTCTCTGTTTCTAAATTAAAGCATTAGTTGTCTCGTTGTTAAATAAATATTGCATTCAAGCGCAATTTGAGTAAATTTTATAAACTTCACCATGTTGTTTGAACTTCATCAAGTTGTAGCTGCGAGTTCGACCGCAACCTCCACTTTCTAAGCTATTCCTTCATTTGTGCACAGTAGGTTGGCACTAAAGCGCTGTTATATTGGCTTTTCTTTTCGTGGCTGATCGGCGCGAATCTCTTTACTCTACAGGCCAAAATTCTGCTTTCATCTTCTGAGGAGACGCTTATAACATGAGCAATATCCATATATCAAATAGTTCTTTTAGATTGTTCAGCTCACACGAGGTTGTTGCATAACATTTATTCGGCTAAAGTTTCGACATATTCGTCTTCTTCTGAGCCAATGATCTCAATCGATGAGATCAGAGTCGATCCAGAGTCGTTCGTCCCCGCGCTGTGGATCTTCGTGGTTGGTTCGGATCAAATCATCTTAAGCGGGGTACAATTTTAATCAAGGAACCTCATTTGATGCTATCCTTTTAAACCCTACAATGAATAGCAGGGACGAATGCCCGGAGGTCATACGCGACCTGATCCCGTACGTTCGCATCGGTTTTTGATGTGGGATGGTGCAGTCGTCAACCACATGCGACTATAATCAGCTGTTCTAAACTTCCTCATTGGAAGTCACGAAAAAGCGGTGGGTTTTTCGAGAAGTTGTTGATCGTGTAATTACCAAAGAGTCTTTCGTCTTTGTGTAAGTGTTATTGAAGCGTTTGGCCTAGTAGATTGTATATCAGTATACCCTTCCAGGCTCTGAAGAAGGCGATACTGCCGAAACGTCAGCTAGCGTTGTATTGTATTGTGTTTTTATGGAAGTAAATGTATGCTGTTTAAAAACCTCGCGATTGCTGAACAAGAAAACGACACATTCATATTCCAATGCCGAGGTTAAGAGAAAGTCGATCCTGGGAGCTATCCTTTTATACACGACGGTTGATTGTCGGTTGACTGATTGTCAGCTGATAATAATTTCTTTTCATGTCGGCGATTCATCCTTTAGCTATCGGTGTTAGAATAGCAATGAGTACGTAGAAGAGTGCATTGAGTAGAAAAGTACATTGGGTGATCCTATAAATGCTAAAAGATCCCGTTATTGTAGTAATTTCTTCCTTTAACGAAGTTATTCACCTGTAAAAACATTCACGTATTTCTCATTACAACTCTTTGTACAATTCTCCATTACAAAAGTTGTTGTAATGAATCCTTTAGCACCTATGGCTTAACTCAATTGACCACAATACCAATCGTAAACCATTAGATGGATCGTAAACTCCTTTTACAATCGCCCACATGTGCTCCAAGGGTTTCCTTTATATGAATGCATGCCGTTTTCTCATCAGACGCTAAACAATTGTGAATATCTTTGATTACAGCCGTTCTTCATTCCTTTTCAAAAATATTTCCTTCAATGTTCCTTTTTTTCTTGCGAGTGGCAAGCGCTTTGCTTGTTCGATTATTGTGACTGGGTTATTGCTAACACAATCAAAAGAGCTTTGTTCTTTCAGTTTTTGTTTCTCAGATAAAGCCTAACTATGGGAACTGCGTATTCTTTTGCTTCATTTAGCTAGCAAATGGTTCTTTTGAAATTCTCCGTCTTTCCTTTTTTTGAACATGAACCGCCTTTTATATTGTGCAGGTCACTGCACTTCTTACATTTGATTCTTTTTCTCTTATCCACTACTCAAGAAGGTTTTTAGTTTAATGTGTTGTTTCAACTGATGGTTTTGTCTTCTTCATGTATGTCGTTAAATGGCAGTCGAGTTGATTCCCACCAGAACCCTGGAATTGCTCAAATGAAGTCTTCCTAGTTCTCAACCAAAAGCATACCCTTTATGGATCAGAGATAGCTTTTGTATGATAAATCTGACGCCAGTGGCCCAATCTAAGAGGGATAATATGATTGCTTACCCAGCAGCGAGCTCCAACTGGCCACCTTGCGCTTGTCAGGAAATAACATTCTACTACTATGCTTCACCCGCCTAGGCATCTTTAATACCAGAACAGAAGTTTGAATATCATATGAGAAGCTCACTTACTCGTGGTGTCTACGATATTAAAGCGAAATTTTTTTTGAAACAAAAGAACAGAAAACAAAGAAGAGCGAATAAGAAACGTTCAAATCCAATTCTATCTTTCGATGTTTTAAAAACTGACTTTCCTTTAACCTCGATGTGACTGATGAGTACGTGTTTCTTCATCGACAAGCTAACACGAACTTGATAAAAAATACTTTATTCCGCTAACGTATCGACGCCTCCTCTTCCTTTAGTACCTGAGTTATTCTGGCCTATTTTCCACGGCTGTTCCACTTTCCGACATTGGTCTTCGTGATCGCACCGAGTAGAGCCTTCTTCATTGGAGCACAGCTCAAATGAGGAACCTCACACAGCAGTGCTTTTCTATTCATGGTGGTTATTGACGACTATTCGTTGAAAATCGTTTGTTCTTTTCCGGATAATGCACCATGTAGCAGTCAGTATTATTATCAGGTAGCATAGAGCGTAGGAAAAGGTGCATGTTGATCCTTCTTTTGAAAAGGGAACTGAAACTGCACAAAAACATTATTACCTGCGGAATTTCGCAAAAAAGAAGAGTGTGAAGTTTTCACCTTCAGAATGCGTCATTAGCAGTTTGATTATGCCCATATAGAGCAGTTGTCGGAAGTGCTCCATAGACCCACCAAGCCATACATCCCTCCGAGGTCCGCAAATTAGTACGAGACTTGTCTGGGAGGGTAGCAGCACTGAGTGCATAGATCTATAGGCCATCGCTTGTTATTGTAAAGGCCATACATGCATTCATTCACCTCCAACGATGTTTAATGAAGTCGAATGCGTGGCGCATTCCTCAGGGATTGACCAACGCCGGGAGCTCGATCTTTTTGTCCTTATATACGGTTGTCTTATAGTTCTACGTGGATATTGGAGCAAATTGAATAGTAGCAGAAAGCACGGAAAAGAATAGAGAGATATGATGCGAAAGCACGGATCTTATGCTCTATTCTATAATGTTTCACAATGATTAAGAAAAATATGGAACTTCCTACTTGTAGTGTTAAAGCTAAGTGAAATAGCTCTCAA
The DNA here is from genome assembly GCA_900624975.1 of Angiostrongylus costaricensis. NCBI lineage: Eukaryota > Metazoa > Nematoda > Chromadorea > Rhabditida > Metastrongylidae > Angiostrongylus > Angiostrongylus costaricensis. Next base: position 50,772 of record UYYA01004699.1, read on the forward strand.
CGTTGATCAACCCCTAAGGGAAGGGCTATGTGCTCGACTTCATCAAGCATCGTTAGAGATGATTGAATGCTTATCTCTTCTATATAACGATTTGCGTTGGTCTAAAAATCAGTGAGGATATCCTCCCAAACATATCTGTTACCGGCTTACCGAATCTGGTGAGACGGAAGGTTTTGTGAGCCAAAGGCGCAAGACTGAACCACGACGTGTCTATTGCAGGAAACCTTTAGCGATTGTCCAACACACGCACTTCGAAATGTTAATTGCAAAGAATCTTTGCCGCCACAGAAGAATGTTAGTTGCGGTATGGCAAACTTTGTTGAGATCCACAACGTGAGCGGGCGCTTGAGGTGGAATAGTCTAAGCGCTCTCCATGGCCTACGATTAGTGATATTTAAGAACACTACAACAGAACTTTTACCACTTCACTGAAGAGAGAGGTGCAGAGTATATCAACACGCAGCAGAATACACTCGAAAGCCTAACGATCTTTTTCGACGAAGGTTGCGCGATAACAAAACGAGCAGACAAAGAGTTGATGAACTTAAGACGACTAAGGAGCTACCATTTATGCACGAATGTGTAAGCACTCCCTCTTTTCGCTCACTTTGTCGTAGACCTTTGTCACATGTGGCACGGCTCAGCGAGCGCATAGGTGAAAAAGCAGCCATAGAATAGCCATTCCATCGAAACATCTGCTTAGTAGATGTGTTTACTCATCTCGTACTACATTAATCCATAAAAAAATTCAAAGGCACAGTAGAAGAAAAGATTGAAAAATCTATACGAATATTGCTTTTCCACACATTCATGAAGGGAATTTTTTAAGTTAAATTAATGATATCAGTTTCCATTTCAAATTATTGTAATTAAAGGTTGGATTATAATTTCCGTCATCAAACGTTCCATGTTTCCACTCATGTACAATTTACCAAGACGGTTGCCTTCGATTCGAGCTATCCACTCATCATTCATTATTCTTCGTGGCTCATGCTAATTACTAGACGATGACAGCTCTAATATGCAAGGCACTAACGCTCTTAAATGTAAAACCAGTAACAGCAATGGTGGTGGCAGCAGCTGTAGTAGTAGTAGGGCTACGTGTATTGGTGATAGTGTTCCCTTCAGTCGAATAACATTATTATTATTAGTACATTACATGACCCGTCATCACGTCTACGTCTAGTACGGATCCGAGCACTTCTTGCATTCGATTCGTTTCCTCGGCTCCAACACCCGCAATGGTGTACGAACATTTCGCGTGTAGTTTCACCTGCTGCCTGTGGGTTTCATCTTCTTTATGAATGTCGTAGAATGGTGGCTGAGTAAATTCTTCTTGCAATCTTGGAGAGAGCCTGGCTAAGGCGTTTCCACGTGGACTGGAGGAGGGCGTTGGGGCAAGGATCCAACTATTGCCTTTGCTTCCTAATGGACGGCATCACTAACCACTATGCTATATCCCCGCCCCTAACCATCTAACACGAATTAAAAACTATCTTTACAAATAGCTAACTAAACTACTAACTTTTCGCTTCAGTTAAAGCGAAACAAAAAAGACGTTTAAAAGTTCCATTCCTCATTCCATTTGTTGTGCTCATTTCATCTTATGTCGAATCACTGCTGTTACCCTCCCAGACTAGTTTCGTACCAATTTGTCGACCCCGTAGTTGTAGAAGTCTCAATCAAACCGGAGCACGGGAGCAAGCGAGCCAGCGACCGATCTACATTGTATTTCACGGCACGTTTAACCACTGCGCTACACTCCTTTATTTGTCTCTTAATGAGGAAAAATTGACCCTAAACATAGTTAATTACTATAAAATGTAGAAATAGTTTTAAAAGCTAGGCGAATCCAAGAGTCTGTGGATATCTGCAAGAAATGAAAGAAAGGTTATAAGCTTTGCACAAAGTCAACAAATTCGTTTTATGTTTAGATTTTCCCACAGTGATGCGATGATTGCAGACCAGAATTTCAAATTTGAACCTACTTCAAAGTGCCATCTTCGACTTATTTTTTACTTTGGAATAGTACCTTTAGCAAATAGGAAGAATAGTATGCTAACAACAACAGCAGTTATACAACCACAATGACGCTGAGATATTCGAAAAACCTGGATGCCAGGTCAGATCGAAGAACGATTACCCTTTCCGGGGACTCGTGAATTACGCACTCCACCACTGACATCCTTGCCTTGGCGTTTCTTTCAGGTAGTTTTCTCCCTAATGCTGCCATCGGCAATCACTAACAGCACTAGCAATTATATTTGTAGTAACAATAGTGGCAGAGCAGTGATAATAAAAATAACAATAATAATAATAATAATAATAATAATAATAATAGTAATAATGTAACTGTAATAATATAAGCAATTGTAAATTATCGTTTGTGGAAAGATTTACGTGCCCAGATAGTGGAATTCTATTCGAACAGTAGGCAATTTTTCTAGAATTTCTTCCATGATTCCTTGTTTTCATATTGGAAAACATGTGACCTGGAGTAGTAGAGTATACAAGCCGAATTTCCTTCGTGCAACACATTGATTTTGTTTTATTCCAATCCGTTATTGACAAGCGAGCTTGAGAAAAGACTTCATTCGGCTAATGTTTCGGCGCCTCGCTTTCCATAGTTTTACACACCAGATTATCCGAGTCAAAGATCAACAGTTCTTCCTTCTTCCGGTGGTGGTCTTCGTGATTGTATCGAGTTGAATCTAGTGGAGAATGGTTTAGTGAAGTAATTTCACTTGTTAATACCATTTCACACAGAATGCTTATTGATATTGATTGTCCGTTGACAATATCCTGTTTTTATTCCAACAACCCATCCTTCCGTAACAGGCATTATACTAACTAGCCTAAAATAAAGTGTTATTTTTAGCAGTAAAAGTGATTAGTAGTGAATAATTCGTAAAAAATAATTAAATAAAAAGTAATTTAACTATAATGAAGACGAGTTATCTGCAAAACACCGGACCGCAGGAGTTTGCTCTGGGGAACGAACGCGCTATTTGCTCTTTCTGGGGACTCACGCGTTCCCCACCACACCATGCGGGTCGTTCGTTTCACCTGTCTTTTAGCCGTATTATTGTAATTATAAAAGGTAAACTAGCACAGAAGAAGTGATGTCGGTCATAACGAGCACGGTGCTAGTTCGATTCCGTTCCGGGCCATCCAAGTCTCTCATCCCCTTCGGGGTCGCGAAATTGATAGCGGCCTTGTCTGGGTAAAAATCATTTTCTGAAATCCAGCTGAGATCGCTTGAGGCCGGCTATCTCAGGACTTTAGAGAGAACCGACTCGACCAACATTCTACGAAGTTCGAGATGAAATGAAAATTTTCAAACAGTAGCCGAAGCCACACGTAAGGGTTATACATGTGAGGAAACGAATCGAATGCGAGAAGTGCTGGGATACACGCAGTAGATGTGAAAACGGGTCATATAAAATAAGATAAAAAAATGACTAATGAACGCTAGTTCACAAAGTTATTGTTTAGTTTTTTAGATGATATTTCACTCTATGCTAGCTAGTGTAACATCGACTGTTTCAAGGATGGATTGTCTAAAGAAAAGGCAGAAAGACAAGTCATTATCAACTGATAAACACTATCAACAGCGGTCGTGTATAGTATGGTAATTCCGGCTGAGGTTAATTCGAGCGCTGCTCCACTGGGTTCAATACGAAGACCCACATCGGGCGACGGAGAAACTGTCGACATTGGACTCCGATCATCCGGCTCTCAGGAAGGCGAATGCGCCGAAACTTTAGCCGCATAAAGTCTTTTTCCTACCCCGTTTTAGGTTATCAACGAGCGCAAATACATTTATTGTAGGTGCCGAGATCAATTGAATATCGGTTAAAAAAATGTTACTTGGACGGCTTTTTTATAAGTATACCTGCTATTCTCTATATCTTAGAAACCCTGCAGTGCTCAAGAGGTTCAGTAATCGAATGCGTTCTTTTTACGTCTGATTATTCGGTTTCGCTTCCCAGATGCCATGCGTCCTATTAAGAAGACGACATGGAGGATATTCTCTACATTAAATGAGATGAGTGGGAAGCAAGCATGGTGTTGCCTAGAATATTAACGCTTCTCATGCATATGATGTTCACTCCGCTCGATAAGAAAATGATGCTCCTATGCATTTCTTAAAATTCATCATTAGTCATAAATTTCGCTGCAAGTTGTAGCGGGGAATTGGTAGGTACTGAAACTGGGATGGAAGATGCTGAAACTGGAACATGCAAATTGTACTGATGTCCTTTTAACGATTTCTGATTATATCTATATCAAAAGAGTAGACGCTTTGCATCCAATGCTTAAATGCCTCACAATGCGATTAAAAATCCATATACACTTTTTGTAAACCACTTACTGATTCAGTTTATTCATTATATACATCTATCTTCCGTTTATGTTTATTCGTCTGTTTTCTTCCAATCATGCTGGTTCTTTGGTGACTAATCGAGGATGCTCCAAGTCTCTTTAACTTTCTCTTGTCCTCTCCTTCTTCGTTCACTACACAAGAGAACTATTTATTATTCATCTTGGATTGTCGTTTGCAATCAAGAGTTGCTCGCCCTAAACATTCGCCATCTGCTTCCTGAACTATTCCACTATTATATAGCGTTTTACAAACATTTTTTTACTTTTCTTGATTCGATAGCACACAATGCGTATATCTCACGCATTTTTCATTTGAATCCACTTAGCCACTATCCACGATGGCCTTCAGACTTTGCAGGTGGATTCGTCTGCTGCTTTGAGGATTTGGTTTCTTCAAGAATGGCTTTGAATTTTGTTCGACCAGATTTTTCTTGGAATCCAGCCACATCCCTGCTGGTGATTTCACTGGTATTCACCACTAATCGTTGCCGTCTTCTATAAATCAGCGGAAGCTTTTTGAAGACATTACTGGTAGCAATTCAGTGGCCTTGGTTGGATGGGAGGGTTGGTTGCTTTGGGTCGATCCACTGACCTTGCGTGTATTATTGTGTGGCACTATAACCATTGCCGCCCGTTCAATAACTAAATAGAGTAGTTTTTAAAACTTCGGAAAGTTTTCACTGCAGTTAAAACATACGCTATGATCATGTCAACAGCATTACCAAGCAGTTGACTACTTGTAGACCATGAAAATTTTAGAATTCGTGAATCATCTCACATCTGTAAAAAAAATGCAGAAATTCTCTTACCAGCCCCACAGCCTCAACTTAACTTGGTTCTTTGCTGATTTGGGATCCCCAAATCAATACCGCTGACTGCTGATTGCTCATGGCAGAGATCGATAGAACTAGCTGAGAGACACGCGAAGCGAAGGACCTGCATGGTGTGGTGGTGAACGCGTTACACCCCGGAAAGGACAATTCCGCGTTCGTTCTGTACCGCAGACACCTGCAGTCCGGTGTTTTGCAAATATCTGAGCATCATTGAAGTTATATTTCACAATATATACCCTGCCGCTAAAAAAAAGTAAGCAGTAAATAATAAGTTAAAGTTATCTCAGCATTGTTGTGGGTTCAGCCTTCATTTTCCTGAAATCGCGAGACAGTGTTGCTAAGTAGTGCTCGCAGACCTTCTTTTTGACGATTGTGATTTCTGTATATTGAGTGATCAATAGCAATGTAAAAGATAAAGGATAAAGCTCTCGGCGTTGATCAGTCCCTGAGGGATGCTGAATGCATTCGACTTCACTAAGCATCATTTGGAGGTGACTGAATGTAAATCTGGCCTTTATAATGATTAGGGGTGGCTTATCGATCTATCAAGTCAATGATGCCATCCTCTCAGACAAGTCTAATAGCTATTTGCCAACCCGGAGAGATGGAGCGCTTGGTGAGCTTGGTGCACGGGGATCGATCCATGTGTATCGCAGTGCGCATCCGACCAGAGTGCTACACGTGCCTCTACAGCGATAGCGATTTAATTGAAAGAAATACCATTGATTGAAAACTGTCGAGACACAACAGCTGTGATTTTGTCTGTTAGTCTCCAATAAAAACAAATCCCTTCAGGAATGTGTGATTTCGTTTATAATGTCCGTGTTGGTGAAAATCGAAAGGTTGCTTGTACTTTTAAAGAAGAAAACTCTGATACACCTTTTCTATAGTCTAGAACCACCAGGACACTAATGAACCGTGGTAGAAGAATGCGCTGGCTTTAATGAACTCCTTTTCCAGAGTTATGAAATAAATATTACTAAGCGAGACGATTATTTAAATGTATGGAAAAAATATAACAATGACGTTATCGATGTAAATGAGCGATGCGTTTTGTTGTAATACGAAGACAGCTTGCTGTTCCAGTCAGAAAATTCGCTGCACCACTACTCAACATATCTCAATATTTTCTCATCTGTCCGACAAATTACACGGATTAATGGGTTAGCGTCTTCCGTTTCGCGAATCCACCCACGGAATTGAGTAATTTTTCATTTCACGTTGGCAGAAACGTTTTTTGTTAGCAAATGAGGCCGTTCAATATCGTAGAGATGCGATGCAGCTCGGTCACTCATGTCTTCTTTAACTTCTTAGAATAATCTCACATTAATCTAAATTAGCCAACATGATGATGCTCTTCTAACTTCTCTCCTTCAACCACTTTCTTTAACGAAACGTCTGGATCTTCTTTTTTACTTTACTAAACTGCCATCCACTTGACCTCAGTGCGAACAATCAATTTATTTGTGTAGATTACTCAATTTACACGAAAATTTGGCTAACGTTTCTTTATCTTCGCCTTCTTGAGAGCCGATAATCCGAGTTTGTGGGCCACAGTCGTTCGTCCTCGCGTTGAGGCTCTCAAAAGGGCGAAACAGAAAACGAATCTCGATCTCGGCAATTCTTGCATTCGATTTGTTTCCTCGCATCCAATATCCACAATGGTTTTCGAACATCCCCAGTGTTGTTTCATCTCTAGCGTGAGGAGTTTGCCTTCTTGATGAATGACGTAGAATTCTGGTCCAGTCAGTTTTCCTTGTAATCGTGGAGATATCCGGGATAAGGCGTTCCTACGTAGAGGATGATGGTGGGTCAAGAATCGAACTAGCGCCTTTGCTTCCCGTTCGACGGAATTAACTACTGCGCTATTCCTGCCTCCGACGATAATAACATAATATTATAGTAATATCGTAGCACTAATGACCCACAAGGCGAGGGCGAATGCTTGTAGACTATCGATTCGGATCGTCGGATCTGAAGAAGATCAAGACATAGAAACGTTAGCCGAAAAGAGAATAGAGGTTGTATAAAAACCTCATATTTTCTTAGATTGTCTGTCTAGTAAACTAGACAATCTAAGTAAATATGCTTCCGTTCTAGTTCTTTTTTAAATTGTTTGCTCATTGTAAAAGTAATCATTGCCTTTTTATCTGTACGCCGTATCTGTGTCAACAGTTCTCACATACGGTCAAGGTATTTCGCGCCTACGATTCCTTGTCTTTCAATGTCTTTCAATCATCCGTGGAGGAGGCCTGGTTCGTGCGTGGGTTGGTTAGACAGCGGCTTGAGGATCTGCCTTCTTCTTTTTTCAGTGACAAATTGAAAGTTCGTCGAGCATCATTACTGTTGTGAATCTGAGATAGTTTTATGTGAAATATAATCATAATTATGCTGAGATATTTGCGAAAGTTTTATGTGAAATACAACCGCAAAGATGCTGAGATGTTTGCAAAACTTCGGGCCGCAGGTGTCTGCGGTGGGGAACGAACGCGCTATTACCGTTTCCGAAGGCTAACGCTCAGAAGGTTCACCACAATATCATATGGGTCCCTCGTTTCGCCTATCTCTCAGCTAGTTTTCTATAGATCAGTGCCATCAGCAATCACCCATTAACGGGATTGATGTGGGGAGCCCAAATTGGCAATGAACTCAGTTAAGCTGACGCTGTAGTCAAAATCAAAATGTTAACTTTTTTATTTACTGCCTAATACAATTTCGAATTATCTATTACTATTACTGTTATTGTCTTGAAAAAATTGTAAGAGGCAGTAAATAAAAAGTGAACATTGTGATTTCGACTACAGCCTCAGCTTAACTGAATTCATTGCCGATTTGGGCTTCCCGTTCAATCCTGTTGGCGAGTGATTAACGATGGCACTGATCGACGGAATTAGCTGAGAGACAGACGAAGCGAAGGACCCGCATGGCTTGGTGGTGAACGTGTTACTTTCCGGAAAGGACAATAGCGCTTTCGTTCCCCACCGCAGACACCTGCGGTCCGAAGTTTAGCAAATATCTCAGCATCATTACCGTTTTATTTCACATAATTGTAATAGCTATTAAATAAAAGGTTAACATCGGGATAATTTTGTTAAGGCGTTCCTATTTCTTTATCACAATCAGTTATAGCGATCATTATGGATCGTAAAGGCCTAATGTCTTGGAGGTGACTACAAATCTGTGGTGGCAGCTATTTTGTGACTAGATGAATGATGATTCGAAGACGATTAAACAATAGAAATGCTACTGTGTTGTACAAAAGTTGAAGACAGATATGCAATCAAGCATAATACTTCTGTATAAATTGCTTTGTCGTGAAATGCGCCACTTCATAGTTTTTAGTGGATAAAAAAATTAAAGCGGAAGAACTTCCACTCGACGAAGGCTACTTATCTATCTTTGGAAGCTACTCGTTCCATGTAAATTTAATTCTTCAATCTTTTAACACACTACAGTGCAGCGGCATCTCTTTCATTTGAAGAAAACACGTACATTTTTGTATCCAGGTTCTTTTTGACAGTTATTTTATCACAAGTATCGTATGCCCTCCTATTGTTCTCGAATGACTTAAGCACTACCAACAATTTGTCTTCGCTCTTCGGTGCGCCGGAGTTGTCAATCGGTACTACAATGACGATAGAAGAAAGGAAGCATATCATACTCTTCTTCAGAGATCTCTATGAAGAAGTCTGGCTATTTCGTAATAGTTCCCAGGATCGACTTTCTCTTAACCTCGGCATTGGAATATGAATGTGTCGTTTTCTTTTTCAGCAATCGCGAGGTTTTTAAACAGCATATATAAGCACACAGCATAACTTAACTTCCATAACTTTAACTTAACTTCATAACAGCATAACTTCCATAAAAAAACACAATACAATACAACGCTAGCTGACTTCTCGGCAGTATCGCCTTCTTCAGAGCCGCTTTTTCGTGACTTCCAATGAGGGAGTTTAGAACAGCTGATTATAGTCGCATGTGGTTGACGACTGGCTATTTCGCTAGTGATAATGACCTTAGGCTCATGAAATCTCGCAAGACCAAATCACTGATGGATTCTTGTCCATCTAGAATCGTTAAAGAGTTGCACATATCTAGCTCATTTGACTTTTGATATTTTAGCATAATACGCTGCAGCATTTCTGTTTTCGGAAACCCTAGAGACCTCCGTGGGAACGCATATTGTTATTTTCTTGTCTCCCTTGACGTGTACTACCATCGTAATACTTTCATTAACTCCTTCAATACAGTTAAAACTTTCCATTTCTCCTACATAGTGCATTGATTTCCAAGTCGACTTGAAGTCGAAAAAGTGAGCATGAAGTCAAGTTAGCCTAGCCATTAGCTTATCAGTCGTTTTTTATAAGCTAGGCCTCTCCATCGTGCTAAATTTTAGAGCGAGTTACACAGGCGGAACGATCAGAGATAATCGCATCATTTAAAATTAATGAGGCATGAGAATTGTTATTTTCTTGTCTCCCTTGAGTATGTGTATCTATTACTCATCAACATCTTTTCTCTAGGGTTTAGTGAAGGTCGATATTTAAAAGCGTTCGCCAGCGAACACTTGGTTTAGCTGGCTAATGATTACATTTAGAAGAATAATGCTATCAATAAGGTTAAAGTTGCTATTCGTCGACATTATACTTCATTGCAGCTGTGTGTAATTTTATGCTCTCGAAGTGGCCATGATTAAGTTTGATGGACTGGTACTCTTTGCATCTTTCTCTTTACATCTTCTATAGTTAACGCGAGAGTTTGATGTTTTTCTTTTTGACGTTTTCAGAGTGGATGTGAACGTTTTTTGCTGCTTTTTCTCCACTTGTCGAATCCCTGTCCTCTTTACACTGTGATGGTTGCTGTGAGAGTTTCAAGTTTCAAAATTTCCGACTTTTCAAGAATAAATTTAAAATAGCACAATGCTCTTTACCAGGGTCATTGAAAGTTAGTGGAGATTTTGCTGCAACCATAACAAAGAAAGTTCATTTCTCCGTTTCCTAAAAAGGCATAAGAAGTTGGTGATGACGAGGCTTCCTATATATTCTTATTTATCTATCATTCCACATTCGGGCTTAATTTTCTCGATAAGTTCTGGTTGTTTCCTAAAATTCTTCATTTTAAACCGTAGTATATTGGTAATCTGAGTGGTTTCCCTAGAAGTGGACGTAGATCTTGCTTAAAGATACGCACTTTTTAGGAACACGAAGTACAGCGAAAACAGAGACTAAGAGAGCTATTCGGATAACGATAACGAATATGAAAAGTAGTCTTATATAGTTGTCACCAATGGTAATATTAACAGTAATGTCAATGAACTGCGAGAACTATTTGTATCGGTAACTCCACTCGTGACCAAGAGGTATGGGCAGGTGTCAGTAAAGCCTCCATTAGTCTCAGTGGGACGTCAAAGCTGCCATTGAGTCCCGTTATCTCAGAGATTACGAAAACCATCGCACTATTGAACCGATTTTAGCTAGAACTCGGCTTCAGGTAACTCGCTAATTTCATCCGTTACCTAGGCTTACTTATAGTTCGGTTTGCTGATGGAAATCGGATTCCTCTTGATCTTGATTGCGTTGTTAAAAAAACTCAATGACAAGCATCAAGCACATCAGCGGAAAGCTCGAAAGTGATTGCAGCATTATCATTTTTATTGTCATTGTTTCTATTCGTGCATTGTTATAGATGATAAACTGTTTCTAGCCAAGATGTACATAGCGGAACGCAGACCACCATGGGCTATTTTGAGCGAATTGTCACATCGATAAGTGCCACAATGATAGATGCCTGGTTCGATGACATGATAGCTGTCGGACAAGCAGCCGTATTCGATCAGTTGGAATTGCTACCACCCTGCTATTTGCTTATTTCTAGAATTGTTAACCATTTGTGCAGAAAGAAAATTTTGCCAGATTGTTGTAAAAGAATTTGGACCATATTGCCTTTTGCTTATCTCAACACGTCGTATACACTGTCATGTTGCATTGTGTAAACTTCTGCCCTAAGAGTTGAATTTTCCATGGGACAGATGCGTCTTTCCAGAACTCTGCATGGATATTATTTAATACTTCCGGTTATCGCCGATAAGCAGTTTCCATATACTGGATTCTGTCAGTAGGTTCACGCCCTCACGAACTCTCCATCCAACAAATAGTTTCTTCAACCAAATTTGCTTTTTTTGGTGTTCGTACATCAGCCATGACTCTAACATTTTTGAGATATTTGCACCAAACTCTGGACCGCAGGTGTCTATGGTGGGGAACGAACGCGCTATTATCCTTTCCGGGGAGTAACGCGTTCACCACCACACCATGCGGGTCCTTCGTTTCGCCTGTCTCTCAGCTATTTCTATCGATCTTTTTGCCACAGCAATCACAGCGGTCCAGAGTTTTGCAAATTTCTCAGCAACGTTATGGTTGTATTTCGCTTAGTAACCTGCCATGAAAATTATAGAAGGCAGAAAACAAAAACGTTAAACATTCTAACATTTTTGTTTTCATATAATTCGCAAAAAGTGATTAATACCAAATTGGTAGACTAATGTTTTTCAAAAACTGTGCTATCAATCCTAGTCTTGGTAACCAAGTTGTGAAAATTCTAAATATCCCAATATGCTTTACTGCTTTTGCTTATACTTATAGCTTTCATGAAGCGGTTAGGTGAAATTTGTTCAGCGTTAACGGCCATAGCTCATTGCATTTGTAACTTTAACAAAACAAAGAAACAAGAGTTTATAGGACCAAATGTGGAAATCCATGGAACAGGGAAAAAGAGCTAGAAATACAGAGGGAGGATGCTTTGGAGCCACTGGAAATAATTTGGGTCTAGAAATAAAGTTGTACCTCCTCAGCTATTAACTACGCGCTTTCCTTCCCACATACTTTTACACGTCCTAATATTCAGTAGTAATTGATCTCTTCCTCTTCTAACAGTCATCTTCCGGAGCTGTTGTTCAAATTCCGTGAAGCCTCAGTCATTTTGAGGCATGGATCTACACGGTATTCAACGTGCAATGGCAGACACAGGGTAGGGTGCGCTGGTAATCAAGAAGTCTATTGGCTACTAAGCTATTGTAACCAGTCAATTTTTATTTACATGTGCTTTTTTATTATTTTTGTAATGTTTTGGTTTTTTGAACCTTTAGGCTCACGTAATCGCAGCTTCAAGCAGTAAATGTCTTCAATAATTATGTACACTTTTTCATTGTTTTGCAAAATTTTCGTGAACATCTGCACATACCAATAGCAAAATGCATTTTACCTAGTGCTTTGTCATGAAAAAACGATAGGCATTTATTAAAAGTTTAGACATTATCTACGCCTTGCGCGGTGACGTACTACTGAATTCTCGCCATATTTCTATGGATGATTATCAGTGGTCAACAGCTTTTCCTTAAACAGTGAGGATCGTTTGGTCGATATTGTTTATTATGGAGCCCTAAGTAAGCGGAATGTTCCGAAATCGTTATCGGCATCTGGCGCCAACCTTTCTAAACTAGAAGAACATTCGCCGCATTCTGGTTCTCCTGCCATCAAATCACGACACAGACAGTTCGCTTTAGTTTCGAATAAAAATTTCAGGATTGTTCCAATTCATCTGCACATCCTGATAGTATGAATTTTCGGATGGCATTCCAATGCCCTGGTAGAATCCCTTATCTTTATGAAATGGAAAGCTATTTAGAAAATGCCATTTTTTGAATTCATATCTAGGAAAAGGCGGAATGGATATATACTCAATGAGCTTGTAACGTTGACCATTGGATTCCTTCTAAATAACAAGAAGATAATCATGGGATTCGTGTCTTACCAGGATCAGTTTTTCTTCAGTATATCGTTTGTCGTTCATTCCCTATTTTGCCGTTCCGTAGTTTCTCGTTTCACTAAGCATACGCATTCAGGTTCAGTCTTGCGGAATATCACCATCTTGACCGCACTCTAAGGTCGAGTGGGTGGTCATTAATCCCATCTCAACTGCAGTCGTCAATAGATTCCGAATTAAGAAAACGACGTTGGATAATTGTAGTAGAGACGAGCGATGCTGACAGATGTCGATTCGACTTCTTCTGCCTCTTCATTCTATGGAGCCGTCGCAATCTCTTGCACTCTCCCCAATCAAATCTCCGGCTTTGTAGTGTATAGAACGTTTATTATACCCTATTAATAAGACTGCCATTCTCATGGCCTACAACTGATTTAATTCTTCAGCTATTTAGCAAATTTCCTTACTGTTCTTTTCTATCTACAGCAATTGGTGCAGGAAAGAGGAGCTAGCATGCATTCCCAAGAAACAGTTTAAAAAACATTTCTTATTTTTTAATACTTTCTGTTCCTACGATGCTGCTGTTCGAATCTGCTTGTTCCTGTGTCAACAATCACCAAATCGGTTTTGGTCATACTTCCTTCATCGAGCTCATCAGTTCTAATGATGAATCATACGGCACGTCTAAACCAGCTGCTGAAAGCAGTAACCCACTGCAGATGTTTATAAGAATCTCTAAAAAGTTGATGTTTAGCAATGAAAATCAATGAAACCCTGTCATGGAGTGAACCTCATCAAATTTTTTGCCAGTGCTTTCCTTTTGTTTCGGTTCTAACACCATGATTCCATTAAATTGCGGTAGTATTGTCAAAATTTTTCCGATTTTCTAATTTTTTCTCATTAATTCTTCATAATCTTGTTGAGCAAACATGAGGTGTTACTTTCTTTACGGACGGAAAAGCTGACGTTTCGGCGGATTTCGCCTTTCTCAGAGCCTGGGAAGGTTAAGCTGTCTGCAGTATACGTAGCCAAACATCTCCATAACCAAACAGAGGAAGTGCTAAACCAAGATTTCGATCACATTGAAAACAAAACATCTTCTTAACACACTCACCGCTTTGTGTGAGTGTTCCACTGAGTATTTCAGGTGGAAACCAACCTCACAAACGTCGCCGAAACGTCAGCCATCGATCAATAACATCAAAAACAACGACAACGACAACGAAGATCTGTACCAACCTCGCGTCAGCTTAAGAAGATCAGTTTATAAGATCACATAAATAAATATATCAACCTCACAAAGTTCACATGGGAGCGTTAAGTCGCTCTCACATTGAAATAACAGTCTCAAATACTTTAGGAGATATTACGCGTAATTGCGAGACATTCCGCCCTGTGTTTTCGAATTCTCTGAATTAATCCGGAATGCCTTGAGTTTTGCGCGCTAACGTTTTCCATCTTTGTTTTATCACAATTATCACAAGTCCTTTAATATCATCTCAATCATTTTCAGCCAGTGGCAAGCAGTTCTTTTGGGTACCGAATCCGCTATGGTTTAAACACAGCGGCAGATATTATTGGCATCTACTTTCCATTTGTTACTCCTTACATGGTCCGATTTCACACGTTGTGTGGATCCCGACACCTCTCTCGTTCGCTTCATTTTCTCACATCCGTATCCTCGAAATTCCTAGGTTATTCAGGTAGATTTGGTTACTACTTTAAGATTTTAGCATTCTTGCTAATTGTAGTCTTTTTCATGGGTGGTGTTGAATTCTGGTCAAGCTTTGCTTGAAATTTTTGGATATCCGTACTAGTGCGTTCCCAGTTCTTTCTCACAAATACAATGCAACCTTTCTATTTAACGTTACCTCTAACCACAACGATTTTTGTGAAACAGATAATGTTCCTAGAATAAATATTTAACTTTCATTCATGTCAAAGTATTCTAGAGACACTGGAATAATCTGATGTTTTCTGAAAAATTAACGAAGGAACAATCTTATTCTTTTATTCTTATTTTCAAGGACAGTTATGGAACACGATTCTCAGCACTCTCGTTGTTGAAATGGGGACTTAGCACGGTAATTCTTAGATCCTACGGCGATCTACTGCTGCTGTATTCTCATGGATAATCCTATACAATCCTGCCTGGGTCTTCTTTCCAAACCACAATGGACTTTAACGATGAGCTGATGATATTATTTCCTTGTCGTCATTGTTTTTAGTATCGATAGCCGTTTCGGATCACTTTGCAACATCCCTTCTATCCAGCTTATGGTGCAAATTAATCAAGAATATGCGACTTTACGACAATCGTTCCTCGTTGCGAGCAGATGATGGAGAGCAAACGAAAAATCAGCGATTACACTTCTGTTGGCTGCGGAACACTTTCATACAATTTATAGTAATTTGTATGTTATATTATATGTCTATGCGTTATAATATTTTTATAAGTTTATGTTTTATGTTTTCATGTATGTTCAGTATTTCATTTTTGCTAAAACTAAAAAGTTAACACTATCAAAAGATGTCAGCACTTTCAGAAACGAAAGAGCGTTTTGGATGGATGTGTGGACTGAGTCCTTCACACATTCTAGTTCATAATCAAATTTAGACTTTTTCTTGACGATGACGAGTAGTTCATGGCGTGCTATGAATTCATCACTATTGACCAAGTACAACTCCAGCGCCTTAGAACGGCTTGTAACAAAATTCCCAGTTTTTCGGTGATGCCGTCATGCACTATGGCGAGAATTCGTCATTAGTTAACAAGTATAGGGCCAACAGAGTTTCTGCTTCAAACTCCTGCCAAACGTTTCTCGGGCTCACCGTACTCTCGTCCATGTGGAAGTGGTTAATTGGTAGTCAGCATGTCCGGAGAAACAGAAACACTAGATTGACACATTTGAAAGCCTCTGTAAACCACTGCATAGATAAAACTTATGTTGCTCATGCGATGCTACGAATGATACGTTTGGGGTTGAAGGATCTCTTGGCGCATCTCTAAAGGATCATCCAACACCAGACACTTTTTTGGAACCTTGTAAAACAGCTATCGCTTCAGCTTGGTTACCGACATGTCTGGAAGAGCAGAAACACTAGATCCAAACATTGGAAAGCCTCTGAAAGCCGCTGCATAGGTCAAACATACTCCATATTGCTCTTGCGGCGCTATAAATGGTACGTGTGAGGTCAAATGCACGGCGCATCTCTAACGGATTGATCAACGCCAAACACCTTTTTTGCAGTTTTGAAGGCCCAAATAAACCACCGAAAACAAAATGACTTCTGAACTGGTCGTACCTGTTTCGCCTCCCCTAACAAACGTCTCCTGTAGAGGTTATAGGACCGTTATCGTATCAGCTTTCTGTTTTAGATTATCATTTTTCGGTTTTGCTACTTTTTATTCATATGGTTTCCATCCATGGTGCATTAATCCTAACATTTCCTTTATTCTTTTTCTAGCAACAGTGATTCTCGAAATGGGTATAGGTGAAAGTTACAGGTTAAAGTATGCAGTAGGTGGTTTTTCAGTTATGGAACTTTTTCTGCGTGAGGAACGACTTTATAGCGGATGTGTAACTTTTATTTCAAACCAGCAGTTGCTTTTGATCTCTATGAGGAGCATACTGTACTCTTTCTTTTTTTCATAGCATAATTTTCGACTGATTTATGAGCTTCTCATGGTTAATTCTGGGTGACGGATGCTCAAACCGACGCCTGTTGCTTCTTCATAGCGGCTGTGTGATGCTGATGACTGAACGTTCTCAATACTTTTGCAATACACCAAAACCCTCATTCTCTTTACATTGTGCAATATTTCTTGATAAATCATAGGATTCGTTGATGCTAAGTTAAACACCAAACTCTTCATCAATGATTTTGACCTTTGCGCTGTTCGTCACCCTTGAGAATCACCTAAAATGTAACGATTAATAGTATTCTTTATAATGCTAATGATGGCAAATTTTTTGAACTATCATTGCAAGTTTTTGTTTATTTTTTACTGATGTAATCCTTGTCAGTAGATTCAGACAGTTAAAAGTTGTAGAAAAGTCTTGTGAGTTCTCTCGTCGAAAAGATCTTAAAGGCGCGCATTCTATGGTCGACAAGCAGCACGTCATGAAAAGTAGACGATTTTGTTATTTTGATGATACTCACTGAAGAACTGTAGGCCTTTGAGAAAAAAAGGATTATTTAACAGATGTTTGTTCTAGTAGAACTGAAAATTGCAGACGAAAACCACTCAGCAAGGGTTCAATGCTGTTCAATGTTGCAGTCTTTTTCAATGTTTTCGATGTTCAATCTTTTTCGGCAACTACTCATTTTCGAAGTAGAACTTCTTTAATCGCTCTGCTTCGCGACTACATATATGCTTTCAGTTTATGTGACGGTCAGCAAGTTTCTAACTGGTTGGTGTAGCCGACATTGCTTCCCTCTAATTTGGACAATATTGTGCGTTCGTTCCCCACCTTAGACACCTGTGGTCCAGAGTTTCCCAAATATCTCAGCAACATTGTGGTTCTATTTTTGTGAGAATTCGTGTTGTCAGAAGAAACATCTGTAACAGGGAGCTTTTCAAATTTTCTTTAATTTGTATTCGAATCTTGTCTTTCGATATTTAATCAACAATCGATGAACGAAATAATCTAGCATTTCATAGGCGGCCTCGGCAACCCTGCAATATCACTTGTGTGAGAAGTAACGATAATAGGCATAATGCACACAAACACAGATAAATGAATATTTGATGAAGCATGTTCGCGCACAAGCGAAACATTTTAGGATATGCTTCATGTATGAGCCACGTTTTGGTGGATAACACCATACATTTTTTCCGTGATAATTTTAATATTTTTGCAGTTGCCAAAAAACTTGATCTAGAAAGTTTCGACTGTTGTTGATTTATAGACTTTGTGACTTCAAGGCAAAAGCGAATGTACGCTTCGTTCGCATTTATCTGATTTTATTGAGTGCACACAACGCAACAACAACTGTTCACACATTGACAATTGAGAATAGTCGATTGTGTCGTTAGTGGTTTATTTTCTCTTCTAGTAATAGTACTTCTGCCGTTTGCAGCTGAATGAAATCGCTCACGTAAAGTATGGCTATTGATCGCGAGCCAGCTAGTCAGCTCATCGAAAACTAGTCGTTCGCTATACTTTCTATGGTACCCGTAGTTACTACTTGCACAGATGAGGTTTTCTTCGTGTCAATCTGCGGCCAGCGCTATCATCTACAAAATTAGAAGTAAAATAATTGATTTATTCTATTGCGCCTTTATATTCTTTGATATTCCTGCTTTAGTTTCTATTTAATTGCTTTATTTCGCTGTAAAGTTTTTTTTTTCAAAGATCCCACTCTTTCATTCACAAGATGAGAAACTTCTAATGGAAAATTTTTCAGTTACGGCTCAAAATAAGGTATTTTCGTTGAACCACTACCGAAGATGAACGTGAATCCGTTCCACACGGAACAACCACAGTCTAACGATAAGACGATTAGGGAAAAGCTTGCGGATCTCCACAACGAAATGACGTCACTTCGACTCGAATGCGATCGACTAATCAATAAACATCTTTTGGTGGAAAAAACACTCAGTGAGGTAATGAGATCATCGAAATTCGAACGTTAAAACCGTAGTGATGTTTGTTACTCGTATTATTTAGCGAGCAAAAAATCAAATCATTAGTTTTTTAATATCCAGTCACCTACGAAGAGTCATAGGAAATTTTCGTCCAAATTAGAAAACTTTCTTAAAAAGGACTTCGAAAAGAGTGGAAAACCGAAATGCGATATGTGGACTTTGTCATTTTCATTCCCGTTTTTTCTCCTTTTCCTATATCTTGTCATTTTTTTGTCGCTTCACACACAATATGGACCCGATAGATTCACTCGTTAGTTGTACGCTAATTAATTAAACGAACTAATGTTTAACGTTTTGTTTTCTGCCTTCTATAATTTTCATGGCAGGTTACTAAGTAAGCGAAATACAACCACAACGTTGCTGAGATATTTGCAAAACTCTGGACCGCAGAGACACCTGCGGTCCAGAGTTTTGCAAATATCTCAGCAACGTTGTGGCTGTATTTCGCTTACTTAGTAAACGAACTAAGTTCAAAAGACTTCCAACTGCGAAATCTCCCATTCACGATAGCTACGGCTCATTTCCATCTTATAACGTCACCAGTATAGATGCTACATATTTCATTTATTACGTACACCTAACATTTGTGTTTGATCAGTCATGTTGAGTTCGCTCATATAGGGAATACTACGTCTACATAGTTAATAGTTAAGCTACTAAATGAACAGAATCGCATTCAACTTAGAAAGCGGCTATTTAGTGTACGATTGATTTTATCTTTCCAAAGTCACACGGAAAACCACCAAGCAGGAGATACGCCGCCAAAAGCGCTGTGACATCTAAATACCATCATTCAACTAACTTACTTAATTACTAACTCTAGTTATTCATCAGCTAGCACAAAGCGTAGTAATAATATTTCGAAACCGACTTTCTCTAAACCTCGGTGTGACTAATCAATATGTATTCTTTCTTGATCAGCTTGCACGAGGTTGATAAATATATTTATTTTCGGCTAACGTTTCGACGTCTTCGTCTTCCTCAGAGCCGATGACCCGGAGTCGGTGGTCCACGCTTGTTATTCGTCTCGACGTGGCAGCTTCGCCTTCGTGGCACCTGTCGAGTCAGGTCTTCCTCAGTGAGCCATCTCCTCGAATGAGGCATCCTCACTTAGTGATGCGCTTTTATACACGATGCTGATGGTGGATATAATGATAATGTCCGGTGATAACAGCTTGTTTTTTCGGACATACATCATCGCGCACATCGTGCAGAAGTCGGTGTTATTATTAGCTAGCACAAAGCGTAGTAATATTTCGAAACCGACTTTCCTTGAACCTCGGTATCACTAATCAAAATGTATTCTTTCTTTGATGAGCTTACACGAGATCGATAATGATATTTATTTTCGGCTAACGTTTCGACGTCTTCGTCTTCCTCAGAGCCTATTCTGCTAATACTTCCCAGGATCGACTTTCTATTAATCTCGGCATTGGAATATGAATGCGTCGTTTTCTTGTTCAGCAATCGCGAGGTTTTTAAAAAGCATACATTTACTTCCATAGAAAAACACAATACATCTGCTAATGCACTTGAAAAAAGAGTTTGTCTGTTTTTAACAAAGATGAAAAGAATAGATCGTAGCGAATCTGGCTTGACAAGTGAAATCTGCTGTTCGTTATAATTAGTAGAACGATAAAACGAAATTGTTTCTCCTTAACAGCTTCTAATTATTCACTATCTAGAAATTTTAAGGTTTCAAAAACTAATTTCATGAAGACAAAATCTGGTTTGGTGGTAGTAGTTAGTGGCATTGATCATTGGTACTCACCGGTATCATGTATTTCATGTCAGTGGATCTCATGCATCAATCGCAGGTTGAGAAATGATCTTCTACGTTCTCGATAAGCTCATAAAACACTCTCCTTGCTTGCTTTTTTTTTCTCTCGCTCATAAACGTTGCAAAAGCACGACATTGTGATAGGGCACATCACAATCCCTAGTACCTCAAACACCTACAGCTACCAATCAAGCAGCCGATCAGACAACCAACCAACAAAACAACTATCCATCCATCTATCCATCCATCTATCCATCCATCCATCCATTCATTCATCCATCCATCTATCTATCTATCCATCCATCCATCCATCCATCCATCCATCCATCCATCCATCCATCCATCCAACCATCCACCCACTCGTTTCACCATCATCATCTGAACCGCCTTAATGGTGAGTGAGTACGAATGTTCCCTCACACTTCACCAAATCTCGACTCCAACATGCGAACACCCTGGAAGCTTCGGAATTTCTCTACGTTATGAATTTGTCTCCGATAAGCTTGTTGATCATAGCACATCAACCTAACATTACACGGATGAAAAAAACGAAAATTGTGAAAAAGTGCAGAAGGAAAGAAAGATAAAAAAGTAAAGATAGAGTATGAAGTCCAATCGGAAAACAGCTGGCCTCGTTGTTTATAACGTTGTAAACGCATGAGAAAACTTTCCTTCCAGCTGCTTGTTGACTTCAGGTTTTTTAACACATAAAAAGTTATAAATATTTGGTCATAAGCACTGTTCAAAACAATATTTATGCTCCCCTTAGGATCGAAACTGTTTTTAGAGGTTTCAACAGACAAGCATCACTACACTTTCTAACATGCTTTTCATTTTAGTTTTTCGCTTAATAGATAGTGGAATGGATGAGACACAGATAATTCAAATAACAATATGCATATATATATATATTTAATACGCAGTGTTTACAATTTTGCAACATTTTTCACAAGCATTAGTATCTTCTGTTTAGGGTTGCGTTTTGTGCCCAAATCCAGACACATCCAGTGCTTACAACACTGGAGGCGAGAGCTGTCGTTCGGACTCAATAACACCCGATGGGACCGTCAAACCACCACAAGAACCGTAGGTTCACGATCTTTTTTAAAGAACAGGAGAAAAATATTTAAGAAAAAATAGGTTTTTTGAGAGAAAAATGTGTGCTTTACCTTCTCGCTACTTTCAGCTTTTTTTGAGAACATCCTTTCTTACTGAACCTCTCAAAATCGACTGTAATAGGTCTGGAAAAAAAAATCATTCTTCATAGATTATTATGAATTTTAGCCCCATTGAAGTAAAATTGGACGATACTTTTTAAAAGAAAAGGTGTAATAGTCAAATTAAGTGTTTCAAACGAGCTCGTTACGATTACAATGCCACCACGTTCACCACGACTACTACATCGGTCGAAGAACATGCTTCCACCTGCAGAAGTCGGTGAAGAGGTTCACCTAGATTCTCGACTACCGTCATTAGGAACAAGGAACAAATTTCGTGAGTTGTAGATAGTTTGATCTCAAACTTCAACGTTAGGCAGCTTGCTCACTGGCCACCTCATTAGTTCGGGGGTTCTTAGTAAGGTGCTACCGGCAACATTCCAAATATATCACGTTTTTACATCTTTCTTGTGGAGAATTTTGAAATTCCCGTTAAGCATCCGGACTATTCATCGATTTTTTTTTCACCAATACTATGAATAGACATGCAGTATTCATCATCACTGTTACTACGGCATTGGTTAGCGGTTTTACAGTAATAGCAGTTGCTTATGACCGTCACTCATCGCAGCACTACATCTAGATGGTTTTCACTTCACCGTAAATTCAAATAATTTTTGTTCCTTTCGAGTTAAACAGTTAAGTTTAGGCGTTTTGCACAGAAATTTTTGATTACTTCTATCTGTTTTTCCTATAGAGCAGTAACTTCTTTTTCTCGAAAGATAAATTTGCGGGATGGGATGCGTTCGTATAGCTGTGTATTCACTCATTCATTAGCTCGTTATCGCCGCAAAGTCATTTGGTGCTTGTTTTTTATAGCAAATGGAACAAAGCTTGTAACATCCACACTAAAGACAATCGATTATCGATTGACTGTTTCGTGGATTTTGTCCTATGTGAACAAACGGTCAAAAAATGGTGAGCTTTTGACGCATCAGGGGAGAACTCTGTTATGATCGATCCCATAGCAAAATGCTGTTTAATAAACAACTGTCTTTCAGCTCATCTAAGAATAGTTTGCTTATTCCCTTTATTCGATTAGTACTTTGGTAGTAAAGACATAGATTTGTTTAATCATGACACATTTGTAGCCGTTGGATGCGTAGTAACTAGAGTTGCCGTACGATAATTTGTGCAAGGTTAGTTGGTTCCTTGCCATACAGAGCCATTCGAATCTTGGATCATATTGGTACCAGATTTCTCTAGAAAGGAATCCCTCCGATCCACAAAAGCTGACGCCTGTGAAAGTCTAGGAAACCTCAAACGTAGCCATTGCAAGATCCCAGTGGGAATCCAATTGACCGGCATACGGCGACGTTTCTATAAACAAAAGCGTCAAAGTTGCGACACTCGAAGCGACACAAATCCAACGATCTTATATGAAGCATGCGAGGAAATGTTTCGGATAAAGTAACCACAAGAATTTACACAATATGTTGTGTCATATTTTGTAAATAATTGAGCGAATATACGCTTCTCGACCTCACGAAAGAAGGTGTCCCACATGTCCTCCCTTTGCATTTTTACGTTCACCAAGTATTGGACGTCGAATTGCGAATACTACGCACTTGTCTACGAAGCCGACAAAACCAGATGTTTGCCAAGTGGAAGAAGTGCGAGACGAAGGAAAACTTTTGTGCTAAATATTTGGAGGACCACCTCTGGAGGAGAATAGTGAGCGGGTCAGTGTTGATTTGCAACTCTATTAGGTCTAATGCTAAAGTAGCTTTGCGAAGAAAATTCAAAGACCTTTTGAGTAAATCACATAAAACAGCTTCAATAGCGCACAAAAATATCGCTAAAGAACATCAAACAGATCACATTAGGATAGGTAATGTGCAAGAAAATTCAAGGCTAACCGTGTTAGGAGGCATAACTCTCCCTGACGGTGCGCGCTCGTTATTAGAATTGGGGCCGAGTTTCTCACCATCTGAAGCCATTTCTAAGATAACCTTGCGTAGGGCCGCATGTGGTTTACATGAACTTCAAGATAGACTCCGCAAAAAAGCTAGAGATGAAGCGCTAAATAGGTGCGAACAACATCAAGTGGGGGCCCTACCAATAGCACCATTTCCCCCGACGTTCTTTAGAAAACAAGAGCCCAATAATGAAGTC
>UYYA01004700.1:8671-74513 GCA_900624975.1 Angiostrongylus costaricensis
GCCAGAATTAATCATAGACAAAATAACTACATTAAGGCTTCAGATTTTCTACTGAAGCACATGAACCTTTTTGGGGTTCAATTCGTTGGAATTTAAAACATTCCAAGAAAGAAAATCAAACTTTCCCAAGAAACCAAATAAGGTGACTCTAGTGTCGTGCTTTCTTGGTCATCTTAGTACTTCCATTTTTCTAATGAAGGTGGATGTTTATAGAGCGGCGTCAGTTTCTCACAATTTTTCAGCGATGGATGGACAAAGTAAAATTTCTTGCTGCCCACTTTCCATGGTGAAACCACATTAATTTTGTGCACCGGATGCAGAATCATCACCGATTTAACCCATATTCGCAGAATCTTGGAAAAAGATCGCGTGGAAAAACAGAAACGTTGTTTTCCGACAGGAAGTGGTCTACCAGACCCATTCAGTGTTTTAGGTTTTGTATTACTCCAAAAATTTTACCTGAACACTTCAAGAAAATATTTCTCGATGTTGCTAGGCGAAAAACCGTGTAGAGCGAAATTTCGGTACGGATTCCAATATTTTCGCCAATGATAAACTGTGGAACTCCCTTCACAGTCCACAAGTTTTTTGTGCAGCATCCGACCTCTTGACAATGGTGTTTGTGAAACTCTACCGATGGCTGAACGTCAAGCAAATCGAAAATAGTAGTGGAAAGTATTTCCTCCACTGTGCGGATGGCATTGCTGTAGTGGTTGGTGTAGTGGGTAAAGCTGAATATTCCAGTTATTCCTAATGTGTTCGAGAGCCTCCGAGTTCGTGATCGCAATTAATTTCGCTTTTCTGTTCACGCGTGATAAATCGAACGTATGGTCAGCGCTATCTGCATTTGACGAGAACTTTATGAACCCAGAACAAAGCTGAATAAGCAGCCTATCCTTTTGATGTTCGCTTCGATGCAAATGAATTGCTGTAAGGCGTACAGCTATGCCACAGTATTGTCCTTGCACTTTCAGTGCGACTCGGTACGCAGCCGGAGAGTTTGAGCTAACGGAGAAGAGAAAGCACCGAAGTTAACATGCTTTCAGTTGAGTGACGCTCTTGCTTGATCTCTTAGGAAACCTTTTAGCATTCGAATGAACATAACGACAAAGCAAAAATTGCGTAGATTACCAATTTATTCCTCTTTCCGGCAACAAACACACCAGTAGCCACCTTGTTGCACTCTTTCTGTTCGCCGAAGTACCCAGAAATTTTTTCATGTAGCTCTGCTTTCAGCAAAATCACATGCAATGCATTAGAATTCAGATACTGACGTTTCAAGTAGAAAAATTTCAATAAAAAATAGTCCACACCATTTTGCGTAGAGAGGCATCCATGCATACTCTCAGCAGAGATCTGCATTGCTTCCAGAAGTTGTGGAGATTCGAGGGAAGAGTTTCTAAAATCTCAAGAAAACAAGCGAAATTGTGGAGGTTTGTCATGATGGAGAATCCGCATTTCCTTCGGTCTGCTCATCGCGAAATGTTGGATGAAAACTGATTTCATTAATTTGGAGAATGCCCATCCTTCGAACCACATTTTTCTCTGTGATATACAATTTACGATAAACCAACAAGGTTCTTTCAAACATAAGAAGGTTTCCAGTGACAATACTTGTTTATGAAGTTTGTGCTATGAAAAAATGAGGAAAAGGTTATTCTCAATAATGACACGTATG
The DNA here is from genome assembly GCA_900624975.1 of Angiostrongylus costaricensis. Classification (NCBI taxonomy): domain Eukaryota; kingdom Metazoa; phylum Nematoda; class Chromadorea; order Rhabditida; family Metastrongylidae; genus Angiostrongylus; species Angiostrongylus costaricensis. The sequence continues at coordinate 10,350 of UYYA01004700.1, forward strand.
AACAGATATGCATATAAACATAAATAGATGTGCATACACATTTACATTTATATATATATATACATATGTATATACATATATATATGGGAGATAGATTTTGAATCTCCATTGCCTGTCGGACCATCTCAGCTCGTGTGGATTAACAAAAACCCTTAAAAACAACTCATAGAATTTATACAGTTCATGCGAAGCCTAGTGCCTTGCTGGCAAGCGCCATTGGGTTCCGTTTTAATATTTCCCTACTTCGAAACTAACGCATCAACAGGATAACTTAGTTGTAATGTAAAAACACTTAGCGGTTGTTCAATCTCTAGGACTCCAGAGACAGTAAGTGAAATACTAATGTTCGGCGGGTTGCCAAAAGTGGTTTCTGCATTATTGTCAAACGTTAGCTTTTGTGGTTCTGCTGACCGATTCGTTTGTTCAAAAGCAGAACAACTCATTGGCAGCGAATGGCGTAACGGGTCTCCAACTAGAATCGTGTAGAAGCTTTTAAATGGTTAATGTGGGAGAAAAATGCGATTGTTATCGAAATGAAAAATTAACCTTTATTCTTTCTTGTCCAGTTGCCACCCAGTTGAGTGAAATGAATGGTTCGGCGTGCCATTGTGGGCTAGCGCGTTTTATGCATTGAGCGGTCGAAAGCTAAAATCCATCAGTTTACTAGAAATTATACACCAAAGGTATAATCGCTGCAATTATCTACAGTTCTAGAGAAGCAGCAAAATGCAGATCTTCTTGAAATATTGGTAATAAAGGTTCCACTTAAGGCATCGCACGAGTTTGCTTCCACCTCAGTAATTTAGAGGTGACATGAGTTTCAGAGTATTATTGTTTGACTAAGATTTAAAGCTGAAGGTGTGGATGAGCAGTAAAGTGCAATCGGAAGGAGGAACGGCTGTGTATATTCAGCCTATTTCCTTCTCTTTCACAAGTGGTCGTATAGGAGTCACTGGAGTGAAAAATTCACCATTTGGACTTGTCAATAGATGGTCAGAAAGGTAAAAATTTCTGAGACACCTAACGGTCAGAAACATGTTTTGTAAAGTACTCAAAAATCGATCGAGGTCTAACTTCATGAAATGAGATGTCAAACCGTGCGACCCACAAAGCGTGGCGTCTCCCTGTAGTGAAGACTTTGTAACGTCCTAGCATAACTAGCTCTGGATTTCAGAAAGAGTTGTCTGCAACGGCATTCAACGGCATTAAAGAAGAACGGTTTACCTCCCAATGTCTCCTAGATTGTTGAGGGTGATAAAGAGCTCTTATTTGGTTAAGGCTTCGACATAGTTCCGATGCCTGTTAAGGTTTCATCGGAACGCATTTGGTAATGAGCAATGCAAAGTTACACATAGAAGGAGAAAAGTGCATATCTTGTGTTTACCTGTTGGCTGAACCCTGTCGAATTTCATCGAAACGAACAGTTTTCTAGCTCTTCACGCTATCTGCCTTTCGAATGGGTTTGTTAACGCATTTCATTTCAAAATTTGATAAAACGTAGTTTTCTCCGTAAATCTTGAACGCAAGAGATAACGACTGCGTACCGCTTGAAATACATCGCGTTCTTCCTCTTCGTCATCGTCAATGCGACAGCGTGCGATGTCGTGGAATCCGCACGCTGTGCGTTGTGCCAAATCTCACTGGAGTGGTCCGAGCACACATTTTTGTGTACAACCACCCGATGTTAAAGTAATGCTCCGAGGTATGCGAAAGCAAGCAGGTGGCTTGCAACGACCACGAAACTGGAGTGACCCAAAAGCTCTACAACGCAGAATCACGTAGTATAGATGGTACACTAATCATCAGCTTACTGGAATGTACAATGACATATTTTCCACAAACCCCTAGGGAATAGAACGCAACGGAACGATCGTGTTATTTATCACTAGAATACGCAGACTAGATAGCAGCGAATATAATTATGAGGTCGGTCGAGGTCATTGCGAACACCAACTTCATTTATTTCTCATCTGGAAGCGCTCTGTGCCAAATTTGATACTCTGGTCTCTCCATGATAAACGTTGTTTAACATTGATTAAATTGGCCACATCACCACTAACCGAAGATTATCTACAACTGTTGCTACAGGAACTAACCACCTTAAGATTCTCTCCGAGACCACATATACTTTTGCACGGCTCAGAAAAGTTTTTAAAAATAGCCATTCATATTCACAGAGCATTTTTAGTTTACTTTTTTTTACTCTATCCGTAATCGGATTACCAAATTGTTAGTTCAAGTGCCTGTCATAAACATATGTTCTCTGCACTTAGTAATTTACAGAGTGCTTCTCTTGGGTTAGATCGTTTTATGGCGAGTCTGTTGTTGAAAAGAGTATGCACCACGGACGAGTGATGAAGACCTGAGCAACTAACCGTTTCAGCTAGACTAACCTCGGGGCTGCAGGGAGCCGCAACGGCTAAGCGAGCAAATCTCCAGCTAATGGAAATTACGTTGTGGCCCGCGCAACCGGTGAAGACGGACCATCCAAGTAATTAATTATTCAGAATGGATCGGTGTTAACCGAAAATGAGTTCATCATTGAGACTCAGCAGACGATAATGTAGGGTCCTCTCTAAAGTAAGTCAACCAAGAAAAGAATCACGCCGCAGCTGACAGGTGTATGATCAATTTCTTTAGCTCCGGAAATCGTAAATGAGCTTCCTTACTGCACTGAGCGCCACTTCTACAGAATGTTCGTTGCGCTGCACAATCAAATTGTTAGACTAGCCATCTTTTGACGGGAGAGCACCAAGTTCTGGTTGTTATATGGTTGGCATCACTCTTGATCGATCCCAAGGCCAAGTTTCCTTCAACCTCAGCTTTGATTAACAACTCACTGTTCTTCTTGCTGAGTAAAGACGGGATCGTTCTTGCAGGGCTTATTAGTATATGACAGGTTCGAGGTCACACGTAATCAGAAGACACTCCCTGTTGATGTCTATTTTTTGATCTCTAAATTTATACAAAACACGTCAAGCACGCTCTAATAGGACTGCACCATATTTGGAGGAAAAAAAAACGGAGCAAAACAAAAACGAAACGACCATCTCTGGTTGAAGGTGGTGAACGAAAGCGCAGGAAGCGCTCTCATCACACCAGTCAGAAGAAAATTTTGTGACAGATATGGAAGGAAAGAGTAGGGCTAAAGAGTAGAGAGTTTCAGAACTGCTGAGAAGAAGTTTTATACACGAGCAAGAATTCTTTGCTAAAGGTAAGATCTGTTTGATCTTTATCACTTTTTAGAGTAATTATCATGATCGGTAATTTGTCTCAGCGTTTGCAGCCACTTAAGCAATACCTCATCTACGGTTTCTTCAATCTCTTGGTAAAACAGTAACGGTTGATTTTGGTCGCAACGCTCACTATCATTATTAAAATTTATTTCATCTGAGCTTTTTCTGCGATTCCTCTTCCTTAGCATTCAATCGACACCACCTCTTGATTTCTCGTCCTATGATATGCATTGACGGCCGCTTAGATTTGATCAGTAATGTTTAAGATTAACTTAAGATTTACTGTTATAATGCCTAGTGGTAAAGGTTTTTTCAGTGGAGTGACGAAAGACGCGTGTCACGCGTCTTCACAGGTCATCGGCACAAGAACACAAGAACTTGCTATCCTCGTTGATCGGAGAAAGCCTTTTGAGCCTCTTGTTCCTTCCAGGACGACCGATTGTACCATTTACTCTTATTTGAGCTTTTAGATGTAACTATAATACTCATTATCGTCTTGTTTGACACTGTTGGCAGACAAATCTCCCTTAGCTACTGTATTTTAACACCACTGATTACTGGAAGCATCAACACGAGGCTGTGATTTGCTAGAAAGATTAAACATATTATTTTCTACGGAGACCGACGATTTCAAATCTATAAGCTATCCAAAATACCTTAGAGCGTGTTACAAGCCTATCTGCGTGGACTAGAAAGCGGAGCAATGTGATGCATGTGGGAATATTCATGACTCCACCCAAGTAAGTGATAACTCGCCTAACATTAAGTGACAAAGGACAGGCTGAATTTTGGCTTTTGAGGAACGTAAGCCTAGAATTTTTGGTCAATAGGAATGGTAGATCAGAATTTGACACTTTGACACGTCTAACAATGAGAAGCTTCGTAGATCCCTTGCAGTTGTTACTTCGTCCTTAATAATATTGTTGACACTACTCCCTTATGACCTACTCTACCAAAGATAATCAATAAAGGAATACATCATGAAGGCGTCTGCTCACTTTGGCGCTATCTAGAAGATTAATGAAAAATCTGGGTAACATCACTTCTTGAGCGAAGCAATTTTAGAAGGGAAATGGATTTTGAAAACTTCTGATTCAGTCTCAGAAACCGGGAATCTACAAAAAGGCCACCTCACATATAAACGAAGTGTTGTCTAACGGCTGTGCAAAGTTGTACTCTTGACACAGCACCAATGCTAGTAATGATTACGATATTTTTCTCAGAAGTCCACCTATAAATAAAACTGTACCATAGATCATCACTGTCTTGCATGAAACCTAATCGCAAGGCCACAAAGATTCCTCCGATCTGTTAAGATTGACACCCTATCCGCGACCACGACTTACATAGCCCTAACACGTGGGTTAAACTGAGACACTGAAAATATATGGTCAGGAAAACGTGAATAAAAAGAATTTATGAGAAGCTTGCACTATTTGTCAAGACGAGCCTTCAACTTGGTATACCATTCCATTATGTAACGATTTTGCTCTTTCTTACCTTTAGATGATATAACATTATATGCGTATACACGTATAGATATGTGTGCACACACACACAGATGTATTCACGTATACATGCGTATATTCATACACATGAGCACTTGTTTATAAAGGATAAGCCATAAAGCTCTCGGCGCGTTGATCAATCCCTGAGGAACGCGCCATGCCTTCGACTTCATTACTACCGTTGGAGGTAACTGAATGTATTTCTGGCTACTTCATTAACTCTCAACTTGTGGTGAGTATCACGCATAGGAATGAAATTTACCTGAATTCGTAATTATTTTTCAATGATATGAAACTTTTCTTATCTCAAAAAGTTGGGCTTTTGGAAACCGGCCGATCCCTCGTTCGTTGATGTTCGGACTCAGCATGACACGCTGACACGGAGACTGCCTCTAGCTGTGCATGGATAAACTGATCATAGCGATTGAAAATTACAAAGCAACGAATTGCTTATTGAAAGCGATATTGCGTGCTGCTTGCGATGTGGGTTGTTCGAAGCAGAGGCATTTCGGCACCTCTACTGACTACACCGTCTAGGCCTCACAATCTTCAACAGCAATAGTCTCTCACCGCAAGATGAGAACCTATAGGTGTCATTTTCTTTACGATTATTTATTTTGGTGTACAGAAGTTCTTTACCGGACTTCTTGTAATCATCCGTAGCTTATTCTATGCTGCGATTGGTGCCATCCATGGAAGATCCATCGGAGAATGTCCTATTAATATTTTCTCACTTAATAATGCACAAAAACCGCTTTTTGGAGGAGTTCTATTCGTAGGCAATAGACCATTGCTGTTGAAGAGAGCGTTTAGCGTAGAGAGTGTGGCAGTAAGGAGGCACAGAAACGCCTCCACCTACGCAATGGTGTTCGCCACATGGCTAGAGGTTTTCTCTAGGATAAGATGATAACTCGTCGAGAATAATTCTTCAGTGTGGCAAGGTGTTCGCAGGGTATGTATTCATCAGGTTGCTTCAACAGAGTTTGTCTTTACAGATAGCTATGAACTCCTTTCACTACAACCACAACTGATGTTTTGAAAATTGTTCTCAAAACGTTTGGTATACAACCTCGAGCTTACAGTATATATATATATGCGCATAAAAGAATAAAGAGTAAAACTGTAGTGGGTATCGATCCCATGTGTGTATTGCAGGGCGCCTCCTACCACTGAGCCACACGCGCCAGCACATGAACACATGCAACATGAAGTTTTATTATCCTGCATACAGATATCATTTTTAGCATACAAACTGCACTATTCACAATGAGCGTTTCCTCGTACTTTGATCATAATTACTTTAAGGTGAACTTTTCATATATCTTGCATTTCTTCAATACACTCTTGCTAGATAGAAACCATTGTCACACCAAATTTGATCATCCTATAAGGGACGAGAACCGAAAGAGGTCTACGTGCGCCAATTAAACGATGGAACCCTTCTTATTCGTAGAGGAAAATTTCCGTTAGAAAATGCTAGAGGCCTTGATTCTGTCATTCACCCATTTTCCATGTAGTCACCTCATACGAAAGCCTATCACGGTTCTTGGCCACTCTTTGTTTCCAACTTGCGTGTCAATACAGGGTCAGTATCATCAGCTGTTAGTTTGCAAATTGTGTAGCTGATTAGAGCGAGGTGGAAACTTTCTAGAGCCAAGTGAAAAAGGTAAACCACTACTGGAAGTTCTTCTATAAATCCACTGTTGGACCTTTGCGTGTCAGATGAAGAAACACTAGCGAAAAAAATACACTATCAGGAAATTTAAAATAATGGAACGAAATAAGAATATAAATCGCTTTCTAGGACTCTGCTCGCTGTACATCTCTTTGACAGAACTCCACTTCTCGAGAAAAGAGAATGCAGTCGATGGATTTGGAAGTCTTCTAACTGCACGACTCATGCGGAAATCCATCGCATTCTCACAAACAGAGAATAGTTCCTGTTTGACACTTCAGAGGTACATGAATTCTGTCCAAAATCTAGTCACCGCCATGTCCGTGTTCTATGCCCGTTGTTCCGCTCCATAGTCACCGTCACAGACATTGAATTCTCCTCACTAGTGAAAAACCGCCAAGGATCTGTACCCTCCGAAGTTTGTGTTGCGACAAAAGGAATGAAAAGAGGCACATTTCCAGAATTCGATAATATCACTGCCGGTTTTTCTAGGGTTGGATTCTACGAACTACACGTACTTCTTGCAATCCATGCGACATCTTACCTTTAAAGAAAGAGAAAATCTCAGAGCATATGTAAACATCTTGTACTGTCATGCTATCTAAGAAGGGCCACCGAAATGATCTTCGTAGGTAGCTACCGTCCAAGATATTTCTTTAGTGTGGTGTAGAAGCGGTTTACATTTCATATAGATTATTATTTGAGCATATCGAAAACATTCCATGAGGCGCAAAAAGTTGAGCAGGCAGGATTACAGCAGAGAGTCTGCTGCATAGACGACATTTAAATCGTATCATGTGTCATAGAACTCTGTCAGGAGTACCATCTGCTCCTTATTGCAACATTTCTAGACTACGAAAAATTCTTTGACAACGTCGAATTGAATGTCATTCCAACGATTATCGACGAAGGATTGGGCCCGTAATATATATGAACACGAGCAGAATGTCATCGGAACTGCAGCATAAAATGTACGGCTTTTCCATCGACCCCTCATCATGCCTATTGAGAAAGTGGTTCGACACGACGACACAATATCGCCAAAAGCTGCTTACTGACCCACTGTAATGGATAATGAAATCACCAGAATTGATTGAGAAATGAATGCCTACTGATCAAAAATTCCTATGAGATCTTTGCGTCGCCGGTAACATCGTCATCTTTTCTAAAAGTAATAACGATGCAGGGCAATGATCAGTGAGCTCAACGAAAAACGATCGGTCCTTGCATAATTCGGAAGACCTAGTCCATGAAAAATACATGAACAGATCAAACTAGAAGGTTCTTTGACCACAGTTTACCTCTTACATTTGCGTTAGAAGTGCAGTGAACACGGAGAACATCATGAAGGAAGAATTAGATAGAAGAAGAAGAAGAAGAAGAGTAGCATAGACCGCATTCGTGTTTCCTAGTTAAGCTAACGACCAACTAAAAGACTCAAAAACCGCCCAATTCAACTTTGTGGTCTTCCCAGCTTCCCGTTTTGTAGCATTTACGCGGGAGAACACTTTGGCCTACTCGGTTACCTCCTGCGCACCATCAACTCACCGCTTCAGCGATGTCTTTCAAATCCTCGAAACCTATCACATCTTTGGGCTTCTGAGAAATATAGATCGATAGATTCAGAGACATCAAGAGTTTCCAAGTGTACTCTTGGAAGCCCACCTAAATGATGGGCGAATGTGTTCATGGCTAACGTCAACCATCCGCAATAGTTCCTAGGATCGACTTTCTATTAACCTCGGCATTGGAATATGAATGCGTCGTTTTCTTGTTCAGCAATCGCGAGGTTTTTAAACAGCATACATTTACTTCCATAGAAAAACACAATACAATACAACGCTAGCTGATGTTTCGGCAGTATCGCCTTCTTCAGAGCCGCTTTTCGGTGACTTCCAATGAGGAAGTTTAGAACAGCTGATTATAGTCGCATGTTGTTGACGACTGCACCATCCCACATCAAAAATCGATGCGAACACACGGGATCAGGTCGCGTATGACCTCCGGGCATTCGTCCCTGCTATTCATTGTAGGGTTTTTGGCATTTATCCAAAAAGCCTCAAGGAGATTTCGCGCTGGTGTTTTAGTCTCCTGTGCAATGATATTGACTTTTACTTCAAAATCGTCTCCGCTATGCTTTTGTATCCAATGCGTGCCTAGTGGGGTGCTTCGTCTTAGTTTTCGTTTGCCATCTAGGTGTTCCTTTATACGGATACACAAAGCTCTGCCCGTTTCGCCAATACATTCATCTCCGCAAATATTACAAGAGATCAGGTATATCGTACTTTAACTCGTGCAGTCACCGTCACTGCCGTAAGGGCAAATTACGCAATTTGTTGTTTCACACAGACGGTCATACAGGCGGTTACGAACTAATTGACGACGTAGAGTAGCCGGTGGTATTTCAACTATCGCTACCGATTCCTCTAGACTTGCCCTTCTTAAGCATCGTTTTATAGCTACGCTTACTTCATCGCTTATAAAAGGCAACATAAATGGGACTTTTTTTAGCCAAGTGTTTCGCGTGGGCGCGTCGCTCTCCTTGTAAACTTATATCGTGGGTTTACTATTTCGTAGCCATTGGAGATGACTATTTGCCGAGCCAAGTCAAAGCCGAAGTCATGAAAAAGCGGTGGAGTTTTCGAGAAGCGGTTGATCATGTAATTGGCATAGAGTTTTTCGTCTTTTTGTAAGTGTTATTGAAGCGCTTGGCCTAGTAGATTGCATATCAGCACACCCTTCCAGGCTCTGAAGAAGGCGATACTGCCGAAATGTCAGCTAGCGTTGTATTGTATTGTGTTTCTCTATGGAAGTAAATATATGCTGTTTAAAAACCTCGCGATTGCTGAACAAGAAAACGACGCATTCTTATTTCAACCATCGGCGTTCGCAGATACAAAGGATTTCAGGACTTTGGAATGGAGCTGGTGTAGTCATTGTGTTCAAGGCAGACCACGACCATAAACAGCTACTGTAGATGAAGAAAACGAATAGTCTATTGGGATTATCACTGCCAGTGTCATCCAAGAGCGAGCCTAAGTTCAATCAGGCACATTTCTCACCCATATAAACCTTTTGGGCTCTACTAATAGGAAGAACACCTGTGAAGAAAAAACTGAAGCTGCTTAAAAGAAAAGCTTCTTACCATAGGAGTATAATGTAGTTGTTGTGATTTTTTTCTAGGATGATGGAAGTCCTTGACAGGTTACAGTTCTCTTCAATTTAACTTTTAGAGGATCTGAAAAAGGAGAAGTCTGACAAAGTGCTAGCCGATATAGAATAAATATTTCAATAACAGCCTTGCACCCGCTCACTAAGAAGACAGTACTAATATGAAGTGCGTATGTTCGTTAGTAATGTTAATTTTGAACCAATTCGATACCTTGACAATCGAAAATATTTATTCGTAAGAATCCGTTCCACAAATTGTTTGGGTCCCAGCATATTTTAACTCGTTCCTATGTCTCTCCTTCTTCCATAAAGGTATCCGGTTTTGCATGTGAGTCTTACTGCCATTACATCTGCTTGTGAACATAGCAGAATCCTATTCGAAATGATTCTGCCGAAGTTCTGGGTAGATCTACAACAGCGTTCCTTAGTGTTTAAGGCAAGCGTTCGTCTTTCTTTGTGAATCGGACAGAACTCTTCTTAGGCAGTTCTGGTAACAATTTTCCGAACAAGGACGTTTGGAAGTCGAGTGTACGTGTGTTATTGAACGATATTTCCAGTTATTACGCTTTCCAAGTCCCTAGTAGAGATGTTTAATTCGGATAAAAAATCAATTTATTGCCTAATAGTGTCTAATGTCTATAGAAATAACTGTTTCACCCGCTCTCTAATTGACCATTGACTGATGTATTTTTGCTTTTTTAAGCAATCTGCTACTCATTTGACAACACTGCGGGAAGATGGATTGCTTGCTTGACTACCCACGATTGCGAACCGCTGAAGTCTGGGATGCAGCCCACTTTAACCACTATGCTAAGAACAGCTTGGATACTTGGATGGCTCATCTTCACTAGTTCTGCAGGCACCAGTATAATTTCCATCTTTTTGAAGCTTTGCCAGTTTAGGTATTATGGTTGCCTGGTGTCCCGCGGTCAACCTAGTCTAGGTAAGTCGACCCTAAGCACTCACCGCCACAGGCAGTCGCAGTTCTTGTGGATCAGAAAGAAAGAGGTTTGCGGCCATGCAGCTAGTTAGACACCTAGACGGTGGTGGTTCCCGCTATTGTGCTATTGTTTTCCTCTTATCTTGGTTTCCTAACAAAAGCGCAGGGCTCCTTCTCAGCTTAGCAGACTTTATTGGGGGAATGAATCCGCCCTCTGTACATTGCAGCCAGGAACACCTTCCAGCCAGGATGAGACGGGGAACCGCTGGGAAGATAATCAACTAAACAGTAAAATCGTTCCGAAGGGCGATTTCAAATCAAATTTAGCACTGATCAAATCAATAAGTTACTATGTTTCCATGAGTTGTTTTTCATGTGCTAATGCCATGTTGTTAACTAAAGAGCCCATGAATGCCGGGATATCGTAGATGTTAGTGATATGGTCGATCAAGAGGCAAACACGTTAGTTCGATCTCGCCCTCAAAGCTGTCCTAAAATCTACCTTGAGACGCCTTAGTCTGATATGCAAGAACAATTAACTCGACTAGCATCGAAATACTAAGAGAAGTGCTCGAAGACCTTTATAAACGATGAATGGGAGGAAAACGAATCGAATGCTAGATGTGCTGGGTTAATCACAGCAGTTGTGATGACGGGTCGTGTAAAATAAATGAAGAATGAAATGTAGGATATACTGTCGTCGAAATAACAAATTTCGTCCATCACTACCCAGTTAAATTCACGGGAACCTTCTATACGTTACTGTTTGCATTACTTACCTTACTGGATATTGTCACTTCGTTAATATTGGACTGCTACTATTACTATAGATAGTAATAACCCGTTAACGTGAGAATCAAAAGATTAGCTGTGTGAAACATCAAAGAGCCCCGAGGTGCAAACTACTGCAAAATCGGGGACTATATTTTGAAACCGAACTCGTGGTTATTCGAGAGTGATAAACAGTGCCAGCCATTTTAAAATCGACTGCTGCAGGATAGATTCTTGACATGAAAAGAAGTCATTATCAGTCGGCAATCAGTCAACAATCGTCCTGTATACAAAGGCGCTGCCGGATGAGGTTCCCTTATTTGAGATTTGCTCACCTGAAAAATGATCGGACTCGATACGACGACGAAGACAATCTATCGAGAAGGCGAACGACTGTGGACACCGACGCGGATCACCTTTTTTGAGAAAGACGAAGACGCGAAAACGTTAGCCGAACAAAAGTTCATGAACAACCTCGTGTCCGCTGAACAGTTCGAGGAAATTTATGTGACTATAATGATTGAACTGGCAATGGGGAACGTAGCGGATACTTGTTTCAGGTTTTCTAAAAAGTACCCTTTTAGTTACTATTTTTTAATTATAGTTGCCATTTTTAACGTTCAGTTGAAAACGAATACAATCAATTCTTATCGTTAGGTGCCGGAAGCTGGAGACAATCGAATCCAACCTCTCGCTTATCGAGAAAGAGTTACATAAGGAGAAAAAAACAGTTTTCTAAAGAAAATTAAAAAAACAGAATCTACGAAAAACTCAGGAAATGACCTAATATCTTTATTTGCACGCAGGCCGACGTTTCGGCGGATTTCGCAGATTTTTCGAGAAATGGACTATCTGTTGCGAATATACCTCAATTCTCCAATGAAAAAGTTCAGATCGCTTTTTCATTACCATCAGTGAGGAACTCATGGCAGCGTAGAAGCTCTCGAAACGAAATTAATTCGACTTCCTCATTACTCTTAAATTAAAATCTCGAATCCTACTTTTCCTTGAAATACATTTTCAAATTTAGCAGAGAACTCATGTGAGGTTTATAAATCGTTCTATGAAGCTTACGACTCCCCACAACTTTGCCTTTTTGAGGACTTTTTATGCATCTTTAACATCTCAAAAGCAAGCTTACTATAATAACCAACAAACGTATACATACTCTTACGAACTGCTCTTGGTGAGCTTAAGTGAGGTCAGAATAACTTATAGCTGTTGTTGTTGTTGTCGGTGTGGTCCGTTGGTCAACGTTTCGGCGACTTCTTCTTTGGAGCCCAGACGTATTTGGGCTGAACAATTACCATCTAACTTGGCCTCTTCTACACTTGCTTAGTGAAACACATAAGCTTACTTCTAGTGATGATCCTGCACCCACTGGTACATCACCGTTTAAGATTAGACTTATTGCGAGTTGTATGGATGGGCCAATGAATAGAATAACATGTTCAATTATACTAAAGCGTCATTCATTTGCAGGTCGTTAAAGGATAAAAATTTATAGAAAAAGGGTATTGGGCGATGATCAATCATTGAAGAAAGTGCCATATAATTAACTTCATCAAGCATCGTTAGAAGCGACTGAATACTTAGCCTACCTATACAGTGACTTTCGGTGTCTCAAGGATGAATCAATCCACTGTTTTTGTCTTTTCAGGAGAGTTCCAGCGACTGGGACACTGTTCTATCAATTACGCTACATGCGCCCCATGTATATTGTTATTCCCACGACCGACTTTCTATTAACCTCGGCATTGATCAAGTAATATTCTTGTTGAGCAAACACGAGGTGCTATTTTATTTCTTTATTAACGTACAAGCCGACGTTTCGGCGGGTTTCGCCTTCCTCAGAGCCTGGAAAGGTCAAGTTGATTGCAATCTACTCGGCCAGACGCCTCCATAACCAAACAAAGAAAACGCTAAACCAAGATTTCGATCACGTCAAACACAGCTCTGCACACTCACCGATTTCTATGGGGCTTCCACTGAGTATCGCGTGAAGACCAACCGCACATAATTCACATGGAAGCCTAATGTGCCCCTACCATCAGAATAGCAATCTCATATTGTTATATATTATTATATTATATATATATTAGTATATTATTCCTATTTTTCATATCATTACAACAACCTATACAAATGAAGGTGGAAGCTAACTTCCAAAAAAGCGATGACACAGTAAGCAACTCAGTTCAGAGATTGTACCAATCAATAACAATTCCTTAAAGTAGAAGCTTTTTTCACTTAGGTAACTATGAATTTTAGTCAACCGGCTTCACCCTTCCAGCAGCAATGGTCTCGCTTGATGAAGTAGGCGTTACCGTTGAGATTCCTGGTATGAAGTCTATTAGCGTAATCGCTGAGGGTCAATATTTAAAAACCTTGTCAGTTTTATTTCATTTTACTTTACATGAACATTCTCCACATCTACTGCTCGGATTTCAGCATTCTTCCACTGCATTCGTTATCTAGCATTCATCATCTACTAAAGTTTTCGAAAACTTCGAGTTTGGTTATGGCTGCTGATGGACGGTTGCCGCCTTCCTCATAGAAGTCGTTGAATGCCGGTCAAGTTAGTTTTTCATGAAGTTCTGGTATAGCCGTGCTGGAAGGTTTTCAATTAGATTGCAGGCAGTGAACTTATTAATGGAGAAATCTCGCAACGATCTTTAGACCAAGAAAGGATGAAAGGGTTGTTGTGCACTGAATGGAGTTTGTCCAGCACCGTATTAGTGGTGAACAGCATCTTTACCACTCAGCTAGCCACCTCCTTTTCAGTTATCTGTATATACGTCTGTGTATATAATACACATGTACTTTCACATATGTATACATATACATAAACATAGAATTTTTCATAATTTTGAAGAATTTTTATTACCACGTCGGCAAGACTTTACACCTATAAGATTTGTGGCATGTTTTCAAACTAGTCTGATATCGTTTCAGATCCATCGAGTACCCGAATTTACAGCAGATCCGAGGTGAAGTTAGCGACCAAGTGCTTTGATCAAGTTCAAGCTGATTTACTGAGAGTGAAATGGATCGGTCATAACATGGTTTTAGTTACACTCACAATTAACGTAACCGATAACAAATGTTCGTTGCTCATATTTACAGTTACAACGACTGAAGACGGACGTTTTTTGAACACATTTTTAGCCACTGTAAAATTGAAAGTCTGCAAGGAATCAAAAGTAGTCTGGCATACGATGACTGTTAAGGAGCTTCTCGCTCATTTCCACTAAATGTTTGCCATACATTGACACTAAAGTTTTCCTTTAGCTAATCGATAGCTTCTTAAATGGTCAACAAGATCTCGTTTTCTTTACCAAATATGGTGAAGATAGCGGTCCTCACAGTGGAGCTTAGGAGATGGACTACTGAACACATTTTTTGACGATTTTATAACTGAATGTATTTTCCACCTTCATTTTATCTATTATTTGCCGCCTGTTATGTTTATTGTTATTTATTTGATTTTGTTTGTTTTATCATTATTTATTATTTTTATTTGCGAGACGGTTTGTTATTGAGCAAAATGGGTTCCTTTAATAAAAGCCGTTAATTGTATGTAATAGTCTCTATGGAAGCTCCAAAAACCATGCCATTTGGGCTGTTGTATGCAGTTGTGGAAGTGGTCCGTCATCACTGAAAAAGTAGTCCAAAGGACTGATGACGGACCACTTCCATAACTATTAGCTTTCTATTGTCTGACCCGAGGGTCCTATTGCAGTTGCCCATGGATATTCCTAGCACAGTGATTGTCTACCCATTAGCTGCAAGGAGACGTTTTTCGTCCTCAGGTGAGCCGTTGAGCCATAAACGCAGACCAAAATCAACCATATACTAAGTATATGGTAGGCTGCTAGGTTTCACCTCATGTCTCCGAGTTTCTCAACCCACTCTAACAGGGATCAGAGCTCAGGGAAGTATACGTGGGTATAGAATGATAAACACAGTAAAATAAGTGGGCTTAATCCAACTGAATCGAAAAAGCTCATGATACGAAGTCATCGGACTGGCTGAGACGAGAAGACGCTACGCATTCAACGTGGCCCATGAGACTGGAAAAGAATTGTTACTTAGAACATGAGAAAATATACGAGTCGGTGGTGCCGTGGTTCTCGTCAACACATTTTTGACCATGGGTATCCATTCATTCGAACAACGAACAACCCGAAAAGGCGTTTACGCTTGAAGAGATGTGGATACCGACATATAAAACGAAGAAGTCGAAGCGTTCTGTATGGACTTAAAGAAATTCTACAGAGGAGACCACACATTCTTCAGGCTCATCATTGGAGATTTCAGTGCTCACTGTATCCAAAAAACCTTTGAAGAACGTCACATTGGGACCTGCGGATCGGAATGAAACTAATAAGTTGAGTCGCTACCTGAGTTTATTGAGACGACGAAGACGATTCATGGTAAATGACAATTCCACAAGCTCCGCTTTCAAGATTGGGCGTGTGAGTCTTTCAGTGGAAAGTACACGAACGAAAAAGTCCATATTATAGAAAATCGAAAGTTTTGCTCTACCGATTTCTTTGTTGTCCCAAAACTCTAGACAGATCAAACCTTCGTCTTCTACGTGCAGGATTCCATTGCTTGCAGATAGGAAACAAAACCACTAAATTCAAAGAACGAATCTTCAAATCTACCATAAACTGCGATTTATTTAAATCACTAGTCAACTGTTTGGAAGATGTCGATATTCGTCGCCTTCTTTCTCAGGAATCGCGAGGTTGTTAAACTGCATACGTTTACTTCTATACAATAACACACAACACAACCGTAGCTGACGTTTCGGCAGAATCGCCTTCTTCACAGCCAGAGATGACAACATTGGCAAAGAATGCAACGAGCTTGCTCAATATGTTCACGTTAAACCAAAGGAAGCTGAGAGTTCAAAAGTCACCAAGAGATGTCCGTCTCCGAGAACGTTCGAGATGATAGGCCAGTATAGAATCGCACGATTTGCAGGCAAGCTCTAACTCAAAGCGAACTTGCAGGACAATGCAGGCAGGCGGTAAAAGATTTTAACGAGAGAGGAGCAATGGTCATGGTTGAAACTGCCGAGGTACGCAAAAGCATTCGCAAAGCCCGCCTAAATTTGACATCTACAAAATCAATATGGCTTTAATCCGAGGCATAGATGTACCAGTTACAGCTTTCAAAAGGCAAGGGGAAAATCGTTGACGTTTACTACTCAGATCTCTTCATTTGTCACGTCCTTTTTCCCTCACACCAACTAACGGAGGATGCATTTGTCGTTCCACTAGTTTTCCCCTACGAAATCCGACATGCTATTTTGCCGGTAAAGAATCGAACAGTACCTGGTCCGGGCAGGATATGCTCTGAACATCTAAAGAACTTCTTACCGGTCCATCTAAACATATTGGCTCAGTTCTTCGCGCGTTACTTTTCAGAATGCACGGTTCGTTTTTAATAGAAGACCAGCATGACCGCGGTTTTATTTAAGAAGAGTAACCTCCACAATATCGGCAACTGTCCCCCAATCTGCTTGCCGCCTGTCGCCTACAAACTCTTCACACGAGTGTAAAACCGGAAAAAGGGTAGCCGTGTGAGCAATGAAGGTCTCGAAAAGGATTCAGTATAATGGACCACATCCACACCACGTCAAGGCACATTGAGGTGCTGCTAGAATACAGGAGAACGTTCCGTTTCACTTTCATCAATTTAAAGTAAGCTTTTGACTTCGTTGAAGTAGAAACAGTCCTTAAGGCCCTAGACAGCAAGGCGTCTCTAGTCGGTATATGAAGATTCTTCACATGCTATATAAAAATTTCACAACCAAAATCTACCATTGTATAACCATATTACCGCCGTTGCCAAAAGAGGAGTTTTGCAAGGCGATACAATGCCGCTAAAATTATTTACCGCCATGCTCGAGAACGTCATGAGAACATTGGAATGGCACAACACGGGAGTGAAAATCGATGGTCGGCAAATACTTCATCTTCGGTCCAAAGATGACACAGTTCTTTCAACGTTAAACACTAGCCAGATGAAATGAGTGTCTACCGACTTTGATAACGCCTGTGAAAAGATTAGTTTTCAACTAAATCTCACAAAAGCGACCTTCATGAGAAACGGATTGCTTCAGCATTCACCATTTACCATCAATGAAGCAAATATCTCCGAACACATAGGCTACATTTATCTTAGACGGGAGGTCAACAAATTGGACGACTTAGCTCCAGAGTTCTACAGGAGGAAACGGAAGGCTTGAGAAGCGTTCAAACTTTTTAAGAGAGTTGAGGACGTAGTGAAGTGAGCAAAGAATATTCGATCCCGTGCCCACCTTTTCGAGTTCAATATTCTTCCTGTCTTAACTTAAGCGTCAAAAACATACTACGTAAGTAGTATTAAAAATCACTCAGTATTATGGAGCACGTTGTCGAGAGGGCGTTGTTAGGAGTACTCATCCAAGTGAGAGAGGGATCCGAAGTCCTGACCTACTTCGGCGATCAAAAATCAACGACACTGTTCTGCAATTGTCGAAAATCAGGTGGATCGGACACTTAATCCATATGAACGACAACGGAAGGAAAAGAGCCGTTAGTAACAGGATTCCAAGTGAAGTCAAACGTACTGCAAGAGGTCCACTGTTCCGATGGTCAGGGTTCTTCACAAAAACTGTAGTAGAAAAATATAATGCTGCATGAGCCTTTGAGAGCCTGGCCTAATCTTGCATGTGATGAGAAATGAACGGTTTACTGGCGACCGCTCGAGTCACTTTACGATCAATCGGACGATAAGTGGCGATATAGGTGATAATTTTTCCAGGCTCCAAAGAGTGCGAAACCACCAACGTTTATAACTGTGGATAAATTGTAAT
The DNA here is from genome assembly GCA_900624975.1 of Angiostrongylus costaricensis. Taxonomy (NCBI): domain Eukaryota; kingdom Metazoa; phylum Nematoda; class Chromadorea; order Rhabditida; family Metastrongylidae; genus Angiostrongylus; species Angiostrongylus costaricensis. The sequence goes on from UYYA01004700.1 coordinate 28,522, forward strand.
AACAATGTCGCCTGCTTGTTAGGGAAATTGCTAATTGTGGTTATTTATTATTACTGTTATTACTATCATTATTCGTATATAATGCTGAGATATTTGCAAAACTCCGGGCCGCAGGTGTCTGCGGTGGGAAACGAACGCGATATTACCCTTTCTTAGGGCTAACGCGTTCACCACCATACCATGGGCTTCTTTGTTTCGCCTGTCTCTCAGCTAGTTTTCTATCGATCAGTGCTACAATCAGCAGTAACTGGAATTGATTTGGAAAACCCAAATGTCAATGAACCCAGTTAAGGTTCACACGGAAAAGGTAATAGCGAGTTCGTTCACCCACCGCAGACACCTGCAGTCACGGATTCTGCAAATATCTCAGTATCATTGTCGTTGTACTTCATATAATATCCTGCCGTAAAAAATTGTAGTAGGCAGCAACAATCACTCATCAACGGGGTTGATCCGGGAAGCCCAAATCGGCAGCGAACCCAGTTGAGCTGAGGCTGTAGTTATAATCACAATTTCAACTTATTATTTACTGCCTACTGTTTGTTTAACGGCAGGGTATATTGCGAAATATAGCTTCGATGATGCTGAGAGATAGATAAAAAGCGATAGAACTAGCTGAGAGACACGCGAAATGAAGGACCGGCATGGTGTGGTGGTGAACGCGTTACTCCCCGGAAAGGACAATAGCGCTTTCGTTTCCTACCATAGACACCTGCGGTCCAGAGTTTTGCAAATATCTTAGCAACGCTGTGGCTGTATTTCGTTTAGTACCCTGCCGTGAAAATTGTAGTAGGCAGAAAATAAAGTGGTGAAACATCCAAAGCATTGTCTGTTTTTCTTCAATAGTTCAGTTTTATGTTGTGTCAAATTGAAACCTCTGCTGACATTTTTGACGATGGTGATGAAGACGATGCTGACGATTATATTGCATGTTTTGCGACAATGACTTTTTTAGAAGTTTTGCAACATTCCTCTTTTGTCCAAGTCTTAGTTTATTTCCAACTCACAATACGATTATATAAAGCAAAAATGACAAGTATTATTTCATTTTACATGACCAATCTTCACATGAATCGCGCAGATCCCAGCACTTCTTTCATTCTTTTCGTTTCATGGTATCCATCATCCAAGAAGATATTTGAAATCTTCAGAAGTGAATTCGACTAGTGCTTGATGATTGTTGCCTTCCTTCTTATAAATTTAGTTAATATTGGTGGAGTAAGTTTTCTTGGAGTCTTGGAATGGCTGAACTAGAGCAAGCCATGAATAGCTATGTGGATTTGTGGGAGTACGTTAGGCCTGGGCAATTGCGGTACCGATTCCGAAAGGAAAGGAGGCTTGGTGAGCACGTGGCGGGATAGAAATGACACCGTTCTCGTTGTTAGCTATAATACATTATTACCAAAGCGCTATTCAACCCTTGGAGGGCAATCGCGGGTTTCCAATCTGGCCATGGGTCCAAGTCTTGCAACTATCTCAGCATCATAGTGGTTGTATTCCTTATCACATCATGCCGTGAAAAACAATGATAGATACTAAATAAAAAGTTAACATTGTGATTTCGGCTACAGCTTCAGCTTAATTGAGTTCAGTGCCAATTTTTGCTGTCCCACATCATTTCCGTTAACGAGTATTTGCAGATGGTTCGCTAGGTATTATTTAAATAGTTTCTTCAGAAATCATGCACAAAACCACCCGAATAGTGGAGTACAAATGCAAAGTGCAGCGTTCGGGTGTACATAAAAGGGTTAGATAGCGGATAAAATAAGGCGAGCGATGAATAATTGTTGGTATATTGATTACTTATATCAATCATTGCTCAGTGCTAAGGTTAAAAAAAGTCGGAGTTACGAATTAGCGCCCAGGGAGTTCACTGACATCACGCTCTAATAACTTTGGTTCCATATCAGTTGGAGTTTGAGCGTACTGAGTTGAAAAAGCCTTTTATTAACCTTATTTACTACTTATCATCCCGTTATTCGAAAACTATTATTCCTACTCAACCGGTTACGGGTCGTATCAGTTCAAGTTTCAGCAAAACGAAAACAATTTTTGAGGCATACGATTCTGGGACGAAAATGTTCGCATAGGCTTCAGCTTTCTAAGAACGAATTGGAAGTAGTCTCGCCGTAAAGCGATTGTCTCAACTCATCTTGATAATCTTCATCGTGATAACCATAACCGATTGGGAAAATTTTTTGAAACTAGTTAAAAAATAAACAATTTGCAAAGCATTAATAATAAGCCGGTCATTTTCTGATGCACAAAACAATAAAGATAATTCCATTCTGTCAAAGATGGGTTCGATTTCTGGATCGGTAAATCTAGAAGATTTTCTTTTTCTTCACAACTGTGAAAGGGTGAAAGGTTAAATGAAATGGACGAACAGTCGGAAAACAGAAAAATGGAGTACATCATAGCTTAGGGGTAGGCCTTTAGAGATCGTGTATGGATGACTATTGATCGAAAAGAATTATTTCGGAATGCAATAATCGATGAAAAGCGGTTTGATTTCCAGAACCGACCTTCTATCAACATTACCATTCACCAAATAAATCACCTTTTCCTTTATGAATAGCTATGAAGCTGTCAGCAACAAAATTTATTCAGTAGAATGGTAGTCAACTCTTCAGCGCTTTCGCCATCCCCAAAGCCGTTTCGTTCATGTTAAGTATTTCATTTACTTAATGGAGATCAACGACACAGAGCTTCATTTGGGTCAGCAGTGAAACGAACATTTCATTCTTTGTAATAACAAAAATTTTATTGATTACTCTATAGTTCCTACTGTACAAGTTTTTTCTACCACTATTCCAAGTCAGCATTCGAAACCTTCTGGTTGATTTTTTTATTGTTTTCTCAGTCGTCGTTAGCAAACAGACCGACACCACAGGGCGAAGCAAGTAATGACACGCGACCGACGACGGGCACAGTGTGATCGCACTGAATAAACACACCAACTACGGTACTTCCGTAATGAATTCGCCACCACGACCCTAACTGAGAACGGCCGGGCCGACAACGCTGAATTCAAATCGAGACCGGCCAACCCGTAGAGAAACTTATTGAACATCTAATTCTGTTTTTTCCATAGTAGAGCACTATTTTGGCACTTAGCACTAGTAAATAAAGAGTAAAAAGTAACAAGTTTTTACATGCTAAATTTTATCAGATCAGGATATTAGCTTATTTGGCTGAGTGGGTTGCATGTGAACTTGGTCTTGCAGTCTCTGAAAAAGTCGAAACCGTCGAAAAATCGTCGGACAGTATTGTACTGAGTAAATCTTCTTGTTAACATTCCACTTGGTTTCTGCTTAACGAGACAACAATGAAAAGGTGAATATTTTCACTAGGAAAAAAATCTTTGAGACTAGGCGGATAGGCGAGTTCAGAATTGAGGTAGGTCTATATTTTTGGCTAGTTCAAGTATATTTATCGAATATTGAGGTCAATGCTATAGAAATATTAGAAGACGATTACTGTTCCCGCGACTTTTGGAGAACATGTGGAAAAATAGCCTTTAAGAAAACAGTCTTTGGTAGATAAGGATATTACTCTAACCAGCGAAATCACAAAATACGGTAGTGAAAACTCCCCATAGAGGTTTTTAGTGCTGAAGACTGTTTTTTATTGCACTCTAATTCCAAACATCAACGTTTTTCTTCTCAATGATTGTGTTCGCTGTCTCGTAACTTTGTACTGCCATTCACATGAGGTGATTTCGAGTTTTCCTCATTGAGTAAACGACCTTGTCCGCTTTCATGAGAGAAAATGTTCGCCCATGCATCGTCTAATGTAAATGATATGTTGCAAGTCAACTGATTTGGGACATGGGAACGACGTGTTCGCTACGAGACCAATACCTGTCCCCACGGTGAATAACTGTCACCTTTCGAGCAAATACGACGTTCATTGGTGATTACGGAACCTGGAATTTTTCCAATGACTGCGAATCGGAGCATTATCTTCCAGCGACCCTACATTAGAATCATTGCCTATGATCTTGTTTGGAAGTATTGTGGAGAATTTTAGGTCGGTCAATAGCAATTTTCCTAGGTTAGAGTTGTTAAAGTTTTTCACTATTCCTGTATCATCCTACTGGAACGGCTTAGTCAGCTATGAAGAACCGATAAATCTCTTCATAAGCAATATCTGGTTACCGGTTTTCCTAAAGAACTTGCTTTTTAGAGATCTTTTTATAACGCTGTTTTGTCTAAATATCTACGCGAATTTACTTTGTAGCAGAGGTATCGATCTCTATTCTAGATTAATGAAGGAATTGGTCAAAAGAACGTTAATGGAAAGTTCAAATTACTAAAAATGGTAGGTCGAGAGCTCGAATTCGGCTTTTATTTCCGTCCTCATGAAGACGTTGAATGACAGTTTGCCTTGATATTCAGAACTAGTTATGCTAGAAGCGTTCCAATGGCTTCAAAAAATTCCGTCACCGGTTCTTTTTGATACAATATAAGTTTTCTGCTATCATCTCAGATTCTTCCTGGGCGGAAGCGACTTCAGGGTATGGCAGAACGCATCACCTAAGGGCAAAGTGTTGGTAAACATCAGTACTTCGTAGCTTTAAAAATCCAAGACATATTAGTATCGATAGGTGAGATAAAACAGTCCTATTTATTCCTAGGTTATTTGAATGCTTTATCATAGCGACTGATTGCAAACTACTGCGAATCTCCAACAGTCGTCATCGACATTCTTTCTTTTCCTCTTCAACTGCCTTCTCTGTCATTAAGATCGAGTATCATTACCTTACCTATCTAAAAACTGACCTATTGTCTATTACTGACCGTGTTTAAACAGTATAGGCCTTGTTGCTGCGTGGATTAGACTGCCATGGGTTACTTCAATCAAACACCTGCAGTTTTCTCTGCTTTTTATTGGTTTCTGACGTTAGTGAACAAATAGAGAAGGTTTACAGTACTTTTTACAAGTTACAGTATTTTTTACAAGTTTCTTTAAGAGAGATGCTATTCATGAGACATGTGCTCTAGTTCTAAGTTAACTGATGCACATCGAATGTGTTCACGGACTTGAACATGGCATAGCCAATACCTTGTTCCTTACATGATTGGTTTGAAGAATACTTGATGTTTCGTTGCTAGCATCAAGATGAACGGATTTAAGAAAAAAATCACAAAGTGGTTGTTGAAACAGAGGGTGTGTTGTTATTATTTTGTTGGAATAAAAAAGGATAAAGCTTCTGGTTTTGATGAATTCCTCAAGGGATGCACCATGCATTCCACTTCATTACGCATCGTTTGAAGGTGATTGAATGCATATCTGGCGTTTACAATGAGTCGTGGTGGCCTACCGATGTATCGAACCAGTGCTGCTATCCTCCCAGACAAGTCTGGTAGCAATTTATCGACTCCGTAGGGATGAAAGACTTGGTGGACCATGGAGGCGTGGATCGATTCCGCGTGTGTCGTAGTGACGCCTCCAACAACTGCGCCACACGCTCCACTGTTATTCTGTTAGTAATATTAATATATTACGATCGTCTCTTTAAGAAAAATGTTATGTTGTATCATAGCTCTCTATAAAACCGTTTGCTTGCCTGCTTGTTTAATGGTCTCAGAAATACAGAATTCCTTCTAAACAGAGTTCATCATGCTTCACTGTCCGTAGATTGTAACTGCTTTCATGTGCATATGGAAGAAATCGATCTGTAAAAAAACACGAAATAGAAAGATGGCTATTGCTGTGATGATAACCAAATCAAAAATATACACAAGAAAGTGGGAGAAAATACAAGACTGCTTGTAGGTGTTACTTGAGCAGTTAATAAAGTTAATAAAGTACTAGTAAAGTTGAAAAGATTGTCTTTCTTTTCTTTGACTGAAGTGAAAGATATAAGGTTTTGTGAGCGACCTTCGATATCGATAACTCTGCCTTTAACATATCGCACTCTTTGATGTCGAGACTTTTCAATCAGTGATGAATCTGAAGAAGATTTATTTCCATCGAACGGAAACACTGGATTCTGCAAAGATTCGCTCCAACTATCTCCATCGTAAGGCCGACGCTGTACTAATGATCTAAGCGAACCCATGTCATGAAACCTATCTATGGTGGTGTCCCTTCCCTACTGACTCGCTCATGTTTGTGCTTTCATTTGGTTTCTGAAATTTGAAGCTCAATTTTTTCTTATATCTGCTTCTTTTGAGTAATCTTTCCCAATTTTTTTCTTACTAAAAGGGTAGGGTAGGTGGGTTACCTCATATGGGATTATGCTATTAGAAACGTGTTCTTAAAAAAATTTTTTTGTTACTACAGCTCATCTGATTGCTAAAAGAATTTTGTTCCACCGGATGGCCGCACTTCTTTGTATCGACCTTGTTACCCTCGAGAAAAACCGTATGGCTCGAACGTTTTCTTCTGAAATGTTTGTAGTTTACTGTATAACGATGACTAGGGTTCGTGAAGAAGATGACGACAACGAAGAATAAACGAGTGTGAACGAGACAGATAGATAGATAGGTTGTGTGAATGCTCCATAAAACTTGCCGGAACGTCAATGAATGGATGAAAGGTGATTGTTCGGCGACAGGACGAGCTAAGCGAACCAACACGAAACTTGCCCCTCATCAAACAAAGATTCTCAACAATCATTTTATTGAATCACATACGCCATACACCACATAAGCGTGCACATATAAATGTTGATGGGCGCCATAATCGTCGACAAGTCGACCGATGGTGTTAATACGTCTCTGTTCTGAAAGCGACTGACTTGTTAAAACAAGAAAGCATTGTTTGACTGTTTGCCCATAACTGATAATCTCACAAAAATTTGAATAATTTAGACCAATGATAGAATCACTATTAGTAATAGTAAGTTAGGTGGAAAACCGGTTGAGAGAAAGCCAGAGCAAGTGCCTCACTGATGCAGTGAGTAACACGTAATCCCTGGAAAGGATAATCGCGGTTAGACCTAGCCTGGGCTCTAAGATTTCCAGCTATCTAGCATCATAGTGGTCGTATTTCACATCGTACTATGCCGTGTAAAATAAAAATAGGCATTAAGTAAAAAGTTAGCACAATAATAATACCGTTCAGTATATGAAATACAGTCAGCGCAAAGCTACCTTAGTGATGACGCATATATTTCCCTTTTCAAAATCTCCGGTTCCAAGATTTTTTTTCTTTATTTTTCTCTATTTTTTAAATTTTTTCAGACGAGTCTTAAGAAATCTGATCAGATCTATGGAAATATTCTTCGTTTTTGTTACTTCGGAAATATCTATGGTATGTTTTGTAATGCTTAATAAAGAATTGAGAAATGCGAAGCGTGTAGACTTTTGTCTCAAAAAGATTCTACCCCAGAAAAAAGGTTTTTAGGTGAAGACTCAAATTTATTTAAAAATAAAAGATTTTTAAAAAATAGGGAGCTATCGATCCTTTGAGTTAATTGTTAAATTTTAAGTGAAATGAAATTTTAATAGTTAGGCCTAGGTCTTTGGTGAATAAGTGCTATCGATTGGGTAAACGTTGTAATACATTCACTATAATACAATCACTTAATTTTACTCTGTGTCATTTTTAGACTTTTTCTTTCTCGAGATCAATAAGGAATTTATGAATGCCAGCAGTTGAGGCAACGGTAAAATAATGAAGAAATAACGAGTACAGAAGCTTTGATGATAGACTAGTCTACTACAGAAATATTAAAGTATAATGACACGAAAGCTTGAAGGAGACATAAATGACCTAAACTGTGGCTATTGTCATAAACTTGAGTTCATCTCTCTAGACGCATAACAACGAGAAGTTTACTTTAGTATCGATTTTTTATCACACTTATTTTATTAGGAGAAAAATACGAAAACCGACCCATGTGATGGAGGTTTTTGTAGAGTAGGATAAAGGAGAAAGTGTTTGACGTTGACCAATCCCTCCTGTATGCGCCATGCAATGGACTCCATTCGTAGGATCGTAGAATTGATGCAATGCGTATTTGGCCCATAATATGGCTAGCTGTTGCCTACAGTCAGTGTTTTTATCATCTCAGACAAGGCTGATATCAATTAGCAGACGCAGGATGGAAGTGTCGCCGATATGGAGCGCAGGAACGAACCAGTACTAGTCCTTTGAGTATTGCTAAGCACTTCTTACCATTGTACTACATGCGCCCTTCTGTGAAGTGAAGTGCAAGTAATTATTTCTGGTAAGAAAGAAAGACGACAGAATATGTTCAATGTTGAAAATGGCGAGACTCTGAACACGTTAGCAAATCGAAGAATCGATCCATCGACCTGTCCGTCGTAGTAAAACTTATGCGAAAAACGATATGTGATCAAAAATTCTGCGCACTTTGTTTCCTGAAATTAAGAAGAAAGGTTGTTCAAGGTAGTATTTTTTCCACCTACGTAAGAAGTCTACACATCCATACAAAATTTTTATGATAAGAATATCTTGCTGATAAACTGCCAAGTCAAGTGGACTGCCACTTTTTTCGAGTTGATCGACGGAAGTACTTAAAATTGTAAACAGATATTCGAGCAAAGCGTTAGAGAACTGTATCTCCAGACATGGACTGACAGAGAACGAATGACAAGCAAAGATCTATTCTTCAATGTTTCGGAAATATTCTTTAGATTCTTGTGAAGAAACGTCTACTGGACATTTTCGTCATCAAGTCAACAGTAGCAACTAGAAGGCCTAGAAAACTAGAGAGGAGAAGCTTCAAGCGCGTTTTCATCTATTTTTTACTTAATAAATGTAGATACACATCATCTATTATAATCAGCAACCACAGCGTTCACCTTAAATCAGGACGAACTTCATCAGGACTCCATCACTTCGTCCTAAACCGATCTTGTCGACATTGAATTTGCGAGTACTTGAAACGACACTAACTTATTTTAGAAAAACGAACTGTGATATTTTTTTGTGAGAGAAAAAACGCTAGGATTCATGTGACCACGAGCATGACTACGACTTCTTGTATATAGATGTGATCATCTATTGCAGTACGTTTCTCACGTTAACGGTCGTCAACTCGGAAGATTCTGGAAGGTATCGATTGCTGTGGCAATGTGGTGATGCTCGTGCACATATCGTGTAACCAACAATGCTGAGCATTGGTTCACTGAATAGATTATCGGGAAGTGAAGAAAAAAACCACAAAAGAAATCGACTAGAACAGCAGAAGAAAATGCGACGTTGTTCAGTGATTTCTCGTCCAGAGTCAAACGATCGAGTCAATGATTTTGGGACAAGAACCTTGTTGACCAACTCCTTGAAAAATAGAAGTATTTCAGGAAAGTAAAAAATAGTAAAACACAGATTGCAGGGCTTAAGGCAATAGTGGTAAGTCCATTCAACCCCGAGTTTTCAAAAGAGGCTTTCAAAATTATTGATTCCATTTCGATTTCTATTCTGTCGTTTATTCTTTTTTGTGATCTTTCTTTCTTTTTTTTCCAATTGTTTTTGCTTTTAGTAGTTTTTTTCTAAGGCTTTTACCTACATCTGTGTTCGTACACGTTTTTAAGCTTTTCCCATTTCTATTTTAAACCATTCCATTTAGTGACGTCATCATTGCACTAAATGGATAACTCATGGTGAAATTCTGAAGATCGAGAGCACTAAATATTTAACAGAAATTCCACTTTTAGCTTTAATTGTTTGCCTCTACTGGTTTGGAATCGTGGTGTCACGAAATGAGGTGCAAACTGATGTAGAAGCGCAATAGAAATTCGGAGAGAAAATGGATGATGTTTCCAGTGAATGCTACGTTCCAGAAACTTGCATGGAACAACTTGTATAATATGCCTATGTTTTTATAAGCTATAGGCTTAGACACTCAAATAAAATGTGATGAAGGTCATAAATCCTTATTCGCTACCGTAGTCAGCAGCAGTGCCTACTGACGATTGATTGAAGCGGTGGCGGTTGTGGTGGAGGTGGCGGTGACGACGATTGTGGCGACCGTACTAGAGGTAAGCACAATCCATTTATCTACAGACAGATTTCTACTATCAGTTTCACATTAGAAAAAAAACAGACACGGAACAGAACACAAGGATATCAAAGACTCCGATGGCGTTTGTTTTCAAATCGTACTGACACAAGCTGACAAACAAGCTTGTGCTTAAGTAGTATGAAATTGACAAGCTCTGTAATCCAGAAGGGCAGTTTATCTTAGAGCACAGTTCACTTTTACGTATTAAACGAATTTCTCTCCGTTTCGAAAAAACAACGAAATAAACGCATTATTCAATGAATTGAAAATGAAGGGATCTTTTCATCATTTTCTGTTTTGGATTCAACTCTTTGAAGAGAATAAAAGAAGGAGAACACCACAAAAACCGTCTTAATAGAATTGCGCTAATCTGTTCTAAATTGTTTACGCCTTACAAAAGGCTTTAGAAAGCCTATTTTGAATTCAAGAAGCACTTAAACGTGCTCACAAATTCAAGTAAAAAGTTCGCGATAGAAAAGAAAACGGTGAAAAGATGGAGAATAAAAAAATTTTCCAAAGAAATAAAGACGTATACTGCATTTTTTTGTTGCTGGATCTTCCTTGAACGCAGTTGTTTAACGGAAAACTTTGAACTTGCCTTTAACCGCGATCCCGCTTGGAAATGGTCCAAAAAGTGTGCTTAAAGGATGAGACGAGGCGGGCTTGAGAATAACGCGAAAGCATTGTCTAATTTAGACAGTGGTAATATCCTGAAACTAGCCTTGCTGCCTTACGATCGCTTAGGTTTCTTTATTTGGAAAGCTAGCAGTTATACTTTTCCACGGAATTCTTATGCTATGGTGTAGTCGAATTGAGAATGAATTCTGGAAGTTAGGTGTTCATGTTCTCCCAGCAGCAAGAGCTATGTGTCACTTACGTGTACTGTATGAGGTGTTTGTGTGTGTTGACATGATTGTTGCCTATAAACGTTTTATGTTTGGCCCACATAAACAGGTATAAATAAATATATTTAGACAAATAATGAGAATTTTTGAAGAAAGTGGAAATATACGGTTCTGTTTCATGGCGCTTTCGGTGTCAACTAACAGCCGTCGTGTAGGCAATCATGCGAAAGTCGTCGATTAAGAATATAAAACAGTTTTTTGCTTTTATTAATTTTGTATACGGTAGTTATAGCACACTTTCCTTCGTGAATACAATTAGAATCGAAGCCACAGTGGAGTTTGTGATGTTGCCTTTGCTCGCCTTAACAAGACGAATCACGTCATTGTTGTTAACAAAATTAAACACCCATTTAAGTCACGATCTAGTAAAACAGAAATAAACATTCGAATTGATAAAGCGAGCCTTCATGTCAGAGCAAGTGGACACAGGATCTGGCATTCACGACAGACGAATAAAACTGATTCTATTTGGTGGTTTGATCAGTCTTCAGACTTTCTCAGAAACGATGGAATCCAGCTGAACGATTGGAATAGGCCGCCGTGTGTTTCGATAATTGCCGGCTGGAATAGGATTGCTCCATGAAATGCCATTATTGTAGCAATATGAGTTATTGAATCGAAACAGAGTTGGAAAGAGGAGGAGATGAGTATACCGTTGGGCTTAGCTCTTTAAGCTTCTATAGTTGTATGCGCTCTACACTATTAGCTCAACCTCAGTTATCTAGGGATGGATGTTTCATTGCAATATCGATTCTACCAGGTTCTACTTGTGCAACAGCAGGCATATGTCTCTATTGGGTATAATGTTACGAAGAACAAATTAAATTAAATTGTTAACTAATGAATGGTAACCCTATATGAAGACAAGTAAAGAAGTGAGTTGAATAAAGTAGATCGTGACGAAGAGAATGTAGAAAAACAAAAAAGCTTGAAAACAAAATGAACCATACCTTATTAGCAGGACCTAAATAGTTCGCACAAACTAAGAATATTGGCCATCAGATCTAAATTATGAATACTATAAATACTCTAACGTTTCTTAGAGTTAGAAAATGGATTCTACCCTTCCAATACCTTCGCTGTGATCCTCCACAGTTCATCGGAACTGTAACGACGTGACCACCAGTAGTTTCGCTGGTTGAGGGTGGCGTCTGCTTTCACATTCCACGTGGTTCGATGACGGTCGGTGACCCGCCCTCTTCAAAGCAGAGTTCTAGCACCAATCGACTTGTATTTTGACTGTTTGTAGCCAAAAAGTCTTTTCCCAATCGCCGCTTTCCCGCATACGATTACCTCTTTCGTCGTTGTCTTTCCGCATCGGCCGCCTAAATCGAAACGAAGGCCACCGCCTTTGACTGCTCAACTAAAAAAATTTCATTAATAAATCCTTCTTGTTCGGATTCACGAAATATCCCGTTCTTGTTTTTTTCAATCAAATATGTTACTGATTTAATTTTTCTGTAAGAGAAAAACTTTTTCTACCGCTTTTATCACTCCTTAACTCCAAGTCTCATTCTTTGCACTCCCAAGCTTTCTTCTTCTCTTAAGGCACAGACTCAAACATTCTTATGAAATAATTTAGGTAGCGACTACCTATGAAAAAAGTACTTTGCTTTATCATTTACAAGTGCGTTAGATCCATTCCACTTCACTATCCGCTTCCAGTTCTGTACAACCGTATGCAAATTATGATTAAGGCGTTCGAGTTTCCATGTTTTATGTCTATAACAAACAAATGGCAATTGTCCATTGCACCGTCGTACATCGAGCCTTCAGAACAGTTAAAAGCTTTCAGATGACGCAATACGAATACCGTTTCAAACCGAATAGCATCTAGTCAATGTTCCTCAAAACGGTACGCATCTGTTTTTTCCTTATCCTCTTCCTTCCTACTATGAGGTTTACCGCGTTACATTGGTAAGGAATTGCATCCTCGATCTCGAAAAGAGATCTGTGAAAAGAAGGTCATCCTCGGAAACGAACTTCCGAGAAGGAGTACGAAAAATCAATTACTTCAATCCTGGCCAACCAATATTGTTAGGACTTTTTAACACTCTACTTGGTACCCTTCTTCATCGTACGGTGGAAAAAAAAACCGGCTTTGAATCACAATAGCAGCAATTGCTGCCCATGCCGAACAGCCAAGAACGCTCTTAATATAGAGGCCTTACCAATCTGGACCTCCAACATACAAAATTGTTCCGAGCCTCCTAGGTTCTTTGTGTTGTGACGAAAGGCTTTAGTAAGCAATTTTTCATATGACAGGCCGTGTTAGAGTTTCTCGGAGAGTAATTTAGGAAAAGAAAGCTTTTGTCCATTCGCTGAGATTGAAAAGTGAAGAAAACGGACGAAGAAAAATTCCACTCACCTAGTTTACATCCCTGGATTTCTTCTCGACTGTTTCAATGCGTTTAAATTATTTTTCTTAGATACCTATGAAGGCACCATTCAGAAACCGGACGATGCACCCCACTATATCAAACTCTTATAAAAGGTTTCAAATAACCCGCTTTATTTTCTACTACTAGTCTTTCTATAACTCAATTTCAAGATATAGTTCTCATTTTATGAGGAAAAATGCGGCAGGCCTAATTCTTCTGAGAAAGAACATGATAGGTCCGATTCTCATCTTCTCGGCACCAGCTGGTTTATATCGTCCAGCTGCTCTTGATGTGATAACTAGTCGGATATTAAAGCAATTTTACCATTCATGTCGTCCTTGCCGTCGACGGAGTGAGTCGTGAGATTGGCGCTGCTCATCCACCTCATTCCAAGAATGATCAATACCGATTTTAGTGCCTTGAACTTTGCACTCAATCATTCCCATCATTCTCAAGGAAATGACAAAACAATGACGAAAATTAACTAGATTCAGGTTGAAAAATGGATAGACACCATTGCTTGATGGTGTTAGACTAGAAAAGCTGTAAAAAATCACTTGTCATTGTCCATAGAGTCCACAAGGAATGCCTTTTCGAAGAAAGTCTCAGTCACTTGTTTGTAATTTCCACCTTCATAGCAAAATAACTAAGAGTGATAACGTTATTCTTTCTAAACTTTAGCAAACATTAGAAAAGTGCGGAAAACCCTTATTGGACCCTCCGAAAATCAAATTATTGTAGGAGCACTGGTAGCAGAAATAATAAGAATATGATAAGAACGTGGTTATGGTACAAGCTGTTTAGTGCAATCGTAATAGTAACCGTCTTTATCAGCGAGGAATAAAAAGCGGTATAGATCAAACCCGATGTGGGAAAAAATCAATAGGAGACTCACTGATGATTTAAAATCAGTAAGTTGAGAAATTTTGCTCTAAATGTTGTTTTTTCTACCAATTTCCCACGTTTAGATAAAATATAATTGATGAGAGAGTGATCCTCTCTACTGGAAGGAAATTTGAGTTTGGTAAATGTTTCGCCACGAGTCATATGCTTGCAATGAATACCATTTGACTTGGTGATATTTTCGGCTTGAGTCTTATTGGGACGGGAATAGCTTAACAAAGCTCCCGCCACTATTGTACTATCAAATGCCTTGAGAGTATCCTTGTCGCCGTCGAACTTTTATGTGAGAAAAAAAGGTCTGGGAATAAATGACGGTACTCACCATCTCTCCTACCTCTCGCAACTCAGCAGGAAATCACTAGGAACAGCGAGAAATCGGGCGTAAAATAGTTTTGACCGAGGTCCTAGGGAGGAGGAAAACTTTCCACGGGGCGGGAGATAGGCGGTGGTTATTCATAACTTTTCACACACATTCCATCCATGATAGTATTGTTCTGTAATAGCTTTTAAGCAGTCCTTATGGTCATATAGAAAAATGACCTTGTCAGATAATGAAGAATATTCGAGAACTGCACATCCGGAGAACAACTAAGTGTATTCATTTTAGTCAAAACAAAACTCAATATTTTCGACTTTTTACAAAGCCTTTAGAGCTTGCACTAAAAGAAAACTATTTGCAAGATATTTATGAACAGAAAGGCTAGCAAACGCACGGAAGCTCATATCAGTTCAAGTTAACTTGTAAGAACAACTCATCCTATAAAGTTGCTTACCAAAGCGATACTTTGTACAGAAATCTTATTCTGGCTGTAATAGCTATCAAGAGGACAATGGCCTCGTTCTTGAGTTCACTTGACGAACGGACCACCTACCGTAATATAGTTACTAGGTCTGGCGCATAATCCGCTGACGCTCGGGTGTCGCTTTGCGGCCGACCAATCAGCGCAGGAACCACGCCCATTGGGGTTGGGCCGGAGTCAGACGGTTGTAAGAGAGTATGGGTGACGAAGAGAGCCTGAACCAAGTGCTGGAGAGCAGACGATCATTCTTCGTTGAGATAGTCCACCCCGTACATACGTCGCCAGTCAACCAGTGAGTGCTTCACTCACTCACACCACTTACTCTGTCGCAGCACGATACTGTAGCGCTGAACACGAACCCAGACCCAACACCGTGATAGACTTGACTTTAGCCGGTTGGAATGATACAGTTTCAATATCCTTGAAGAACCTCTTGTAACGAATTCTCATCATCAATTTCCTATAAACTGATTCTTCTTTTATGATTCACACTGCCTCTGGAGCGTAATTCTCACAGAATTGCCTTTTCCGGATTAATAGACCTTGGAATTACTGTTAATTTGTTCAATTTTTCATCGTAGTTATTTTTTCATCTACTTCACTAAGAGCTTTATCCAAAAGCGTTGTACTAGAACTAGAACTTTAGTGGTAACATAGAGTGAAGCTTTGTAGTGTTTGTAAACTGTGCCTGGCATCTTTTGTTTTTGACCTCATATCGGCAACTCACAACTTGACCAAACACACTCTCCAAGATTTCTGTATTGATAACGCCAACTTGAGTTAAAAATGAAGCCATGCATAAGAAGATTTGCTTAAACTGCAAAATTTATCCTCCAGAAGTGATCCGCCAGTGTTCTCCCGTGAGCTAACTCTACTCGGCAGGGTAAAAAGCCTGAAATCTACACGTCTTACGTTTCACGTCAATAATAACAAATTACGAGAGTTTATGTGAAATGTTTTGCTAACACCGTTCTTGCAGAGCCACCTCAGACCGCTGCATACGAGGCTGCTGTTCAATCGAAGTGGCAACATGACTAAATTTGCGGGAGACTCTCTTAGTCACATTTTTCAAAATTCTCAGTGGAATAAGTAAATTGTTATCTGAGTAATGGCATCTTTTTTATTCATAACCGAGCACTGAACTAGGAAATTACGGATAAGGCTTTCCACGTTAAAGGAAATTTTGTTGGCCAATAATTTTTAGTAGTGATAGTACTTAATACTACTTTTTAAAACACTCTCTATGATCTTGGAGACTTTCTACAATATTTTTAATAGATGGTCACGAAAACAGTGTTGAGTGTAGCTACATAAAGAACTAAAATCCGCAATGAAGTCAGTTAATATGGCATCGATCACAACGAGCGGTTGATTTTTCCATCTTCTTTCGATTTGCTTTCGTTTTGGATGACGTCATTGTTTCTAATGAAAGAACTGATTTTGATAATAATAGTAATAACAGCAATAATCTTCAGTTAGGAATGGCATGGTGCAAGCCAGGCGATGGGGCGTTGAATTGCAAAACAGTTGAGAGCTAACCGAGTTTTTTTTGTCAAATATTACCAGTTAATGTGTTGGTTTTCCGCAGTCATCTCATCACATTACTGTTCGTGTTATCTGATCATTATAAAGAAATAGACGGCACAGTGTCGCAGTCGGGTTGAGCGTTATGCTTTTCATAACACAATATGTTTGCCACTCGATGCGACACCACCCGACTCCATTTCCTCTCAGTCTCAGCCCAGTTATGTCGAAGCATCTAAATGACACTTGTCATCAAGCCACATTAGAAAGTCATCATCGTCATCACCATCATCTCCTCTTTTTCTTTTTTTCCGTTATCATCACCTTTATTACCACTTTTTATCGTTATTGATGTTATTATTATCAGCAGCAGCATAATCCACCATCATCACCAACGTTATCATCGTTACTGTCACCATTGCCACCACGATCAACATCACCAACTCCATCTTCACAATGTCTATCATTATGATCATCACCTATTGTCGTCAAAAGCACTTGGTCAGAAACCAGTAAACGTCTATGATAAGCATTGGTAACTAAGAAAATATAACTGCAATACTGATTACTAAGTAAAGGTGGCAGACTAGCAATAAGAATTGATATATAAACACTGAAAAATGCAAACGAAGCCACAAAATTGTGCGTTGAGCTAGGAGGTCGATCAATCTTCAAGAGTGCTAGAGCACTTTACGTTGGCCATTCAAAAGACTAACTTCTCTTGGTGACTCATGCCTATCCTGTTCACATCGTTATTGTTGATACTTTGGCGGTTTTAGTAGTTTATAAAGGAGATGGTTACTGAATGAAACCGAGAAAGCCAAGAAGAAGTGGGAAAAGCTTATGGCTTTTTGATCACATAAAACGAAGGTAATCGTTTTTGTCATGCACTAGTCGTTCGCTTATTTTCACTATTCCATTTTTTGAGCTGGTTGGTCTTATAGCCTAACTTATAATAATCTACTCTTCTTTTCTTACCCATAGGCGAATTGCGTTTTTGAGTGCTCTTTCTTTAAGAGGACGCTATAGTTGTAAGAAAATTGCGCTTCTGTTTCATTCTACAATCACTGAAAATGAAGGAGATTGGTAGTATTTCAGAAACGGACGACCTGTACGATAAATCGACTCGATACAGCATCATATCGTTGACTACCTTTAACATAAAGTTTCCTAAGCATGGCTAGCGAAGCACTTGCTTGATAATGTTGCTTTTTAATGGAAACTAGTCACCCCTAATTAGACAGTGATGATGAAGCATTGGTGGAATTTTTTCCCAACACTGGATTGCTACCACCATGACATGACTGCAAATTCTTCTATGAATTCGCTCTTGCAGTGAGAATTCCATCAAGTCAAAAACCATCTCAGGTCATTTTACTTAAGAATTCTTCCATATGGTGCTCAAGCGATCAAGAATTTTTTAATTAAGCAGGTTGAAACTCCTTCTAAACCGCTTGCCGATGCACAAATACACTTTGTTCATTATTTTAGATGCGAGTATCAAGTAATTTTCTAAGTAATATTTTAATAATTAAAACTTTATCTGCTCTGCTTTTCTTTCTATCTATATGTTGACCGAGTTTGTTACTGTTCGGTTTCCTCCACTCTGCTTGGAATAAGCGGCAGCACATAGGACTTCGTTCGTTTCCTTTCAGAATGGATACTGCTGACAAAACTCGTATGCCTGGAGTCTTTCCGTTTCCGTTTTGCGTTCCATCTACATCTCCATCGTCAGTATTTCCGTCACTTCCGATGTTTCCACCCGGTTTTCAACAGCTCTACGCGAATCTCGTTCAACAACAATTTCTTCAACTCACCCAACAACAAAGTCCCGGCATTAGAGCAGGTAAGAAGTGAAGTTTCAAGGAATATGTATGGAATAGCGAATTAGTATTAAATGCTTTCTAATACGAACATAATCAAGTTAGCCGCTAAGAATGGTAAGCTCACGGGTATTCACATGGAGCCCAGAGAACTGGCAAAGTTTTCAGCTATAGTTCATATGATTCATTTTTCACCTTTAGATCAATCACCGTGCCTCTCAGACCATGCCTCGTCTCGTGAGGACTCGCCATCTGTAAAGAGTGAGTTCAGTTTATCAAATTCTTTCAGTACCATTTCAGATTCGTTGCAATGGACTTATTTAGCGCCTAGGTATTATAACAGAGTGCATATTGATCGAACAAGTAAATGAATGATGAAATATCTTGTTTATTCTTTATTCGTCATGAAAGCAGGGTTTTCCATGCTGAACACTATTGTCTTGGCTCCCTGAAAGTATTCCGTATGAAGTAGAACGACCAAGGAGCTGTCGTATGTTGCCATCAATGACTAATCGAACGCTTTCTAACACCACCTCATTGGTATTTTGTCGTTGTCCGTACGTACTATTACGTTAAATGTCAGACGTTTCAAACATTGTCGATCAAGATGACTAATCGTCAGTAGAGTCTTATAAAATCTTCGCAGGTGATGCATTTGAAGTAGGACTTGAAGTATCGCTGCTGAAAACGTGAATTACTCTGCGTGAAACTAGTCCACTTTTAAGGACTCTAATTGTGGATTTAGAAAACGGGAATCCACAAAATTACCAGGTTTACTGACTGTGGCGATTAGGTTTTTCTCTAAATAAGATAACTTGCAGACATTTAACTATAACCAAGTTTTCTCGTCCGGTTTTAATGAAGCAAAGAATGCTTAGTTTAATTTTGTCGTAACCACAGTAGAAAACAAAAACTCGCCACCACTACTTCTTTCGATAACATTCGGGATTCTTAGTGAATTCTTGTGGATATGCAGTATGTTCTAAGCTGTTGGGCATTATATCATAGCCAAATGTTAAAACTTTTATTTTCTCTTCTATTCGGCTTTTCATATTAATTAAAACGCGGAACTTAATCTATCACATCTAGGTTTCGATACAAACGTACTGCGTTTATCCCTCGTATTTGAGGCGTGTCACATTCTCTGAAGGCATTTGACGTCAAAGATCACAGTGTTATCCTAATACTCCTCATCTTCGAACACCTAAAGCGATTTGGTCGATCGATCCAATTAGCGACAGAATGACTGGTTGCGTTGTTGGTGTGGAGTGTGTATGTGAGCGTGTGTGTGTGTGCCATTTCCCAGAGCACTCTATCATCTCTCTGTTGGTGTGAGTGCTTGAACTCGCAACATACATGCCCTTTCTTTCATTTCTTCTCGTACACTTTGCGATTCGGTTCGTCTTTCTTTTCTCCCGTTCTCTCCCATGAAACAATGCCGAGCGCGCTGTGTTTTTCAACGCCTTCCAGACGAGTTGCTTCGCGCTTGAAACTCGCAAAGTTCTCAGAACCGATCTGTAAACGAAAACACACAGTGTTTGAATCAATGGACGAGATAGAAGTGATAGAAATACAAATGAACTGAGTAAGATGCTCGGTTAAAATCTTTGTAGACCTTTTTGACGTCCTAACCGCTAAAGAAATAGTACTTGCTATAGAATACCACTTAACTCAACTGTATGTCACCATTATGAACCAAACGTTGTAGAGCGGCTTACGACAACAAGAATAAGGCTTCAAGAACTAGTATGAAATTTCTACTTGCCATGAAGGCAAAAGAAACATGCTTTTTGGTTCGGGGCATTAAAGATAATCTTGATGAAACTCAGCTGATCGAATCGTTTACTAATGCTTGGATTCCAGGATAAAACGAACATATTCGGTAAAATTAAGGATTTTATCTAGCAGAGTTCATGAAGGCTTTCAGAAACGAAGACATTATTTAACTAGGTTTCAAGGCGTTTTTTAAATAACAGAGGGTGCTATCTCATGTCGTAAATATTTGTCCTTAAGGAAAAGCAGAGCAGATCAACATTCGATGATTGATGTCCATTTAGGATTGTTTAGCATTGCAGTATTCAGTTGCTGTTGAAAGTGAAACAGCAACATAAAAATACCATCGAGGTTGCTCATCAAAGCGTTTTAGCAAATTGTTATGTCAAGAAACTAATATTTTTTATTGCCGACTTTTTTATTTTACTAACTTTAGAATGTTAACAGTCTAATGGCTAAAGTTGAAATCACATCTCTTAGTAATATACGACGAAAATTCATCAACCATGTTCTATACGAAAGGCCTTTATTTCCCTTTTTGATGAGTTTTGATGAGACTCTTCGAAGTTTTTAAACGCAAAAATTCCTTTTGTTAAACTGTCGATTATTTTATATCTAAGGCAGTGGATCAAACTTAAGCGATCAATAGAAAAATCGATAACCGACCTTTAAAATTACTTATTCAATGGGCACGGTGACCTTCTGATTAATGAATTCTGCGCGTTTATCGCTCGACTTCTGTTCTCGTGGTCAGCATCATAGGGAAACTTGTCGGCGTTTTCCAATGCAGATCATGCTATGGTTAAGCTTACAATTTTCATTGCTGGGTAAAAAAGTTAACATTAAAAAGCATTAAGTTGCAGTCGTTCGTGATTAGCGCCAGGGTTTATCACCATACTTTACTCTTAAACAGATGAGGTTGAACACCAATACCACCACTCTGATTAAGTTGCCTCTCATTGATCGAGTGTGAGGAACAACGTGGAAACATTCACCATTTTAGCTCAGTATCATTTGACCGTTCGACTCTGATTGAATTTACTCCGCATCCGCGTAGTGTTATGCTCACTAGTCCGGTTGTTGTGTTGGATTTAAACGTTATATCGCTCCTTAGTGACTGATTACCGTATGCCTCATTAAGGGTGTTTAGGAAGCGTGACCAAGCCTGCACATGCACACATACACACACACGCACACAGTATGAGCGCTGGTCGTTGGTGTGTTTTATGACGCGAAACCGGAAGTTATCCCTCCACTACCACCGTACGTACGATCAGCCCATACGGTTGGGGCAGCGAAGCATGAAATCGACCCTTGGCCAGTTTAAGGCTCATTAAAGGCCCTATGCATGAGTCTAATAATGCGCTTATTCTATGACTTCCTTTTAGGCTTCTTCAAAAAGGAAATACTGTAGACAATGACCTGTTTGTGGGCTACTAGTCTACTCATCGCCGTACTGTAGTTTTTATCCTATCTACCTCCATGATTTTGTCAGCGAATAGACCGATTTTTACTTGGCAAATTGATAATATGGTGGGTTTCCTGAATATTTCTGACTATGCGTTGTAATAAATAACACAAACGTGTTTCAAAAGTAGCTTGAAAGGCTGACCGTTACAATGGGGAAGCGCAGTGAGTTCGTAATTCTGAAGAAGAATTCGCCATAAGGTTTATTTCACTGAGCTCTTGCTTCCTTCAGCTGCAGACTAATTATTAGTCTGGTTTGTAAGCAATCTTTGAGTTGAGAACATGCTCTTCAATAAATTTCCCAAGCAGTGGCCATCATACTATATAAATTCTAAAACCAGAGGTAACGATATTATTAGCAATCACCTTTTAGTCATTGAAAATTCTCTTGTAGCATTCTTTTTGTCACTTTGTGGTTTAGATAACCTCAGAGAATTTTCTAGGTTTTCACAAATCTGTTCGCTATTTGATTTTCCCACAAAATCCGTTAAGGGTCATCATCAGATATTGTAATCGGAACAACGCCACACATCTCTGGCCATGTCTCTCCTTAAGTGACCGACCGACTGACCGAGGAACCGACCAGTCAGGAGGAGGCCTTGTCGTCTCCCACGAATCATAAAATACTCGCGTCCGAACAGTGACATATCGTCTCTCTTCCACTTCTAGCGCTTTAATAGGCAGCCACTTCACGAATAAATTTGAATAAGAATGTGATTGGTTTCAGCCATCCAAACTTCTGCATTTGATTCGGCCTACCTTAGTCGATAAGAAATCAACCAGCTCAACGAATTTTTGACAATTTGTACATAAGGCCGTATAGTCTATTACTACGGAACCGAAATCAGATAGGTAGATGACAGATGTGGTTAGTTCGCTTTAATATTCTCTATATATAGTTGCACCAGCCTAACGCTTACAATGTCACTGTTTTAGTAGATTTATTCTTTCAGTCAATACTGATACTAATTTTGTATACATTGAAGAAATGAACCGCCCAGTTAGGCTGGCTTTAAGATGGGACCAGACACAATGTGCCTCGCATGTCTTCTATAACCACTGTGCAGCAGGTGATTCTTAGATAGGTGACGCAAAACAAGAGTGAGATACCTCTGACTTGTTATCGCTCTTCAGCGCAACTCTCCATAGCGATTTTTGCATTACAGCAATTTTACTCTTAGAGGTAATGCTGGGCTGACCGATATCCTTTGTTTACATCACCCTTATGTTTGAATTTTTAGAAGTTCGTTAACTTAAAAATTCTAGTCTACAAGATGTCTCGCTATTCGTCATCACGTTTTTAAAACTACTACACTTTCAAAAGAGCGGGTGTGGGGCAGTGGTTGGAGGCACCACTGAGATACACACGTGGAATCGATCCCAGCGCCCATGGTTTACCAAGCCTTCCATCCCTTCAGGGTCGGCAAATTGGCACCAGACTTGTCTGGGAGGATAGCAGCACTGGCTCGGTACATCGGTAGGCCACGCGAGTCATTGTAAAGGCCCAGATATGCATTCACTCACCTCCGACGATACTTATTGAAGTTGAATGCATGGCGCAGCCCTCAGGGATTGATCAACGCCGAGAGCTTTATCTTTTTTTACATTTTAAACTTTATTATCCATTCCAGCTATACGCTAAACGGATTGACTAGGCGTTTTATCTGGCTTTGAATTTAGTTTCACTCCATACTGATCAACGCTTTGCTGTTTATTGGTTTTTCTTTATGGCCTCAGATGTAGACGTGGTTGGCGGTCACAATAGCTCCATCTCTGAATGTTCTCGTAGGAAAGGTTTTTCCCTGAATGTGTATACCTCATGGGGTCGTATACCTTAACGAGTCGAACCATCACACTCTGGTGGATTGTGTGCAGTTCGCCGCCGACAACGACGACGCTCATTTCATGACGACGGACAACTAACACAAAATGGGCAACGGAGCGCAGCAAACACGTAAACGCGCGCATTTCCGTGCGTGGTTGTACCGTATGGTTGAGTGTAGCTGGTATTCAGAACGAGGAGTTCACGACGAGGACAGCTGTCATCAACGATGATGACGAAGTATTAGAACGGAAAAAGAAACAGGGTCACGGGTAGATGACGATTCGAAGTGTTCGGAAACGAATGAAAATTGATTTCGTGAAGTTCGCAACGATTTTTCGGACGAGTCCCACTATCTGTGATGCATTACAATCATGAAGTTCTCAAAAACAACAATATATCCACGGATTTTGCCGAAGGACGACTCGACTTTAATGTGAGCAGAAGTTTTAGCCGAGTCGGTTAGCACTGTGAAAACTTTGAAATCGATCTCCTCACATTGGTATCGTATCTTTGAATTGGATCGAATGCCGTGTAGACTCGAATTCTCATTAAGGTTAGTAAAGTGTATTACATTACAATATACGACCACGTCTTAAAACGGTAACAAATTCAAATTTATAAGCGTTTTTAAAATGAAGTTTTGCTTTTCATTTGAGCTTTTACAAATGCATACTGCCAAAAACATTAGAAATATCCTTCCCTGATGGTCCAGGGCTGTTTTTCGTGTTTATCGTAGGAGATTCACACAAGCAACATTAGTTGTTATAACTGCTTTTCCCACAATATACTGTGGAACTCCGTGGATGATATTGATAGAATAGACGTTTTTATATTGTCTGTTAGCAAGCATGAATAATAATGATATGGTCGGAGCTGAAGCAGTCATAAAAGCTTCTGTTGTTGTAGCCCGAAAATTAAGTGCTCTTAGCAATGACAGCACTAAGAATTTTGGCTACATTTACAATATTGTGGGAGCACCATAGCTTTGCCGTCTCTAAAGTTGCAAAGAGAATCGACTCGACCAACTGCGACATTCATAAAAAAAGACGAAATCCTCAAGCAGCAGCAGAAACAACGTGCAAAATATTAGAAGATCCTTGTAGACTATGAATGCGAAGGAAACGAATCTAATTCCAGGAAGTGCTGAGATCCACATAGCAGATGTGCAGGTCGTGTAATAATAATAATAATAATAATAATAATAATAATAATAATAATAGTAATAATAATAGTAATAATAATAATAGTAATAATTATAGTTAAATTTATGATGTTAAGAAAACTGTAGATTGTGAAGGTGTTCTTATGATGATATCATGCCCACATTCAAGGTGTATCTCGTCCAAAAATTGACACGGTGCCGTTGCAGGTGATTGGGATGCTTGTCATTGTAATGATGGCCAATCAATACAGGTGCTTGACTGTATTGTTATTGTTCAGTATCGATGACAAGTATTTCATTTGTCATCACCTGGTCAGAACAAAAGACGAAGAGGCAGTGAAGTGGGTCGCATGCAGCTGCAGTATCGCTGATGCTTGCGCAACACTTACATACTTCCTTCGCAACACGATACACGTCGTGTTCGTTCTCTCGATTTAGTACTACCAGATCGACGAGCAAGAATTTCGAAAAACGATTTGCATTAGCTCACTAACTAGTTTGCACAAGGGAAACTAGGCAAGAAGAGAAGTGAACCTAATGGAAGAGACGGGATAGAGGTTTGAGAAAACATCTCAGAGCTAAATAAGGGATTGATGGTAGACGAAAATCAGTCACTTTTAGCTTCAGACTATCCCTTGTTCGTATTTCCTAAGGTGCTGTGTCTCATTACTATCGTAGGTGGTGATCTTGAAACATTTAAAACAATTGGTCAGCTATGAGCATATTCTGAAAAATTTTCTAGGATTATGGAAAAATAAATAACTGGACAGAATAATGAACATCTGCCTGAAAATTCAGCATCGGTGCTACACTAACATATTAATAAGGTCGAAAATGAGAGCACAAGAAATTTGGGATGGGGGGTGGATGGAGTGGAGAAATGAGTTCAAGATTTCCATAAGTGTCATTTTTCTTATCAAGACTTACGAAATTTTCAAACATGTTCAGATTTCATACTGTAAAACCTAAACAATACGACAACAAACAAACGCTTTCTCGTTAGTGTTTTTAGATACTAGCCGTGGTATGGATTGACCTTGCCGTTGGCATTGTGGCCGATGCATATCGAACTCGATGCATCTTCTTTTCGGTGGCTTCTTTTGTCACATAGAGCTTATTGCCGTAAAAGTAATGGAATTATGTATTCAATCGCTTTTGAAAAACAAACTGTTCCTACCAGAGTATATTATATGACAGCACTGAACGCCAACAGGGTCAAAGTGTACAGTTAATTTCACAAAGTTTCGCCTTAGCCTTAGAACATCATTATTACCGAATCTTTTCTAATTACAAATATCAGTCTATTTTCTAAACTTATGGAGCAACTTACTGAACAGTTACTTAGTTAGAGTTCATAATATAATCGCTTCTCTTCTCTCGAAATCCCTGGGTGGTAATCCACTTCAGTTGTCACTAACTAATATTGTTAGATGATGACACTCTCATTCTTCTATCCACTAACCTGTCAACTAACTCGATATCGAACAACTAGCTGACATTTTCATGAAATGATCTCATACGTCGACAGCGGTCAATCTCATACGGCGGTCGACATCAAACGGCTTGATGTGTGATAGAGCGTAAATTGGATGTGCTACCTACAAGGTCGGATCAAAGACACCGGCATTGCTGCCGCCGACGTTTACGCCTCAGTCATAGAAGACGTTACCGCAACGACTTACTTCCGTACTGGTTTCCATTTTTACCACAAAGTGAAGAAGCTCTGAATAGCATTTGACGACGGCATTTCTAGATATTTGTAATTCTGGGTCAGACACATAACTTCTATTTCTTCTGAAGTGAGCGAACGGTTTGTGCCACTTCTGTCTATGCTAGTCCACATATTTCATGCCATATTCCATTCAACATCAACAACAAGTTTTAGAAGGTTCCTTACTAGTGAGTTTAATTGTTCCATGGCTTGATCAATGAGAACCATACAAGGGAAAGGTGGAAAAAATATGCAGTCCAATGGAGATTCTAGGGATTCAATGTGGTTACCGAAATCGTTATAGAATTACAACAGTGTACTTTATATTTATGACATTTTCCTGGTTTCATTAAGCAGCATTTCAGTTTCAACGGGGGTGTGGGTTCTGTAAGGAAAAGTGTAGCGCTACTTGTCTAACGATGCGACACAAATTATACTATGGACGTGATTGGAACGTTCTCTTTTAGATTCTCGAGCTTATTAAAAGATTAAGCACATGTCCTCCAAATATTTCATGCGACGAAGAACTAAAAATATATAAAAAGTATGAAATAACCCTAGCAATGGTCTCAGTTGACCAGTAGATAAATGAAAGCCAAACAAAAAACTGTACGGCTTTCTTTCATGGCAATGTTTTCACCATGCCATTTTGCTTTGTTAATTTACCACGGCTACATTCTCGATGTCTCCAGACACAGTGTTGTGAAGACTTGTGAATCCCCGGAGACGATACGAAGTCGGCTGACATCAAACGAAAACTTTTCCATTAGGCGAGAAGCCGCGGACGCTTTCCTTTTATTTACGACTAGCTAGCGTCGAATGTTTTATTAGTGGACTGGGAGGCACAAGAATTATGAGTGTTTGTCTTAGCAAGCTTTGCAAGATTTCTTATTCGGAATAAAACTTCGATGGGACTGACTAGGAGCTCCGGGAATACAGCTTGTATCTCAACCATTTTCTGCCTGCGTAAAAGCGACGGTTTTGATCAAGACCTCTCTTGACGCAATAAACTTGTGTTTACTACAGCTTGAATGTTGTTCCTCTGAGAAGAATCGTGCTGGTTCCTATGTCGTCACGATAGGCAGTGCCTCTTCGGAGGGAGATTTACCGCCTCAAAACTAATTGACACCAACGATAGTGATTCCTGGTGTTCGCTCGGATTTCTGGAATGGTAATTTCAAAGAAATCCTTAGCTCGGAGACATTGCTGTGATAAAAGGATAAAGTTCTCGGCGTTGATCAACCGCTGAGAGATGAACCATGCCTTCGACTTCATTAAACATCGTTTGGAGGTGATTGAACCCATATCTGACCTTTACAATGGCTCGTGATGGTGTATTGATGTATTGAGCCAGTGCTGCTATCCTCCTAGACAAGTGTGGGCGACCTCCGAGAGATGGAAGGTTTGCTGGCCCATGGGCGTGGGGATAAATTCCGCGTGTGCGTTGCAGGGCCTCTCCGACCACTGCGCCACACACCGTCCATCACATCTCATAATATAATGAATATGAGAGAAGGTTTATGAATGTGCTTCAAATTAAGCGTTTGCCTTCGTATTACTGGAACCACTTTCAATCTGATGGACATTTTTTTCATCAGGTTTACTTTTTTGACGTTAATTATTTGTCGAATTGCAGAAACTAAACAAAAACTATGCTCTGTGATAATACCTTCAAAAAATCTAGTATCCTTTGGTCTTTCTTTTCAAACTGCTAAACTTTTTTTTCCAAACCCACTTGACATCTAACGTTTTAACGAATAATGAACTACAATGGTTGGAATAACCAGATGTGGAAACATACGAGGGAAAACCACCAGCCTCTAGAAGTGATTGGGAACGTTTATACAACCCTATTTGCATTTCGTTTTATAAAAAATATTTTCGCGCTCTAAAATGAAATTGTTACAAGACTTAGCTTGACTAGAAAATAATTCCTCTGTCCTATTGTCATGGAAATTAAATATTATTGCCTCTTACAGTTTTTTACTTGTACATATGCCAACACCTGACGTAGATATGATTCTGAGTGGCTCTACAATAATTTTTTTTGTAGTTTTTCTTTTTTGAAAACACTGTAAGCATTTGTGACAATAGGGGTTGTCCCTATCCAATTCACCATCAAGGAATCCACCAATGATGAAGCCCAGTAAATTATGCAAACGAGCGCATAGGAGCAAGTGGAATTTTTTTCAATGTGCTTCTTGACACAGCCCAAAAATTTCTCATCATTAAAATACAATTCCACTACTTGAATTTTCGTCATTAAAACATTTAACCACAACGATGTTGAGATATTTGTAAAACTTGTATCCCAGGCCAGATTGGACTGCGATTTCCCTTTCATGGGGTTCGCGTGTTACACACAACGTCACGGAGGCCCTTGTTCTGCGTTTGTCTTAGCTAGTTTTCTGCCTACCAGGGCCATCAGCCCAGGGCCCAAGTTTTGCGAATATCTTACCATCGTTGTCGTTGATTTCGCATAGTACCTTGCCGTGAAAATTTTAGCAGGCAGTAAATTAGAAAGTAAACAAAGATATTTAGGCTCTGCACTAGAACAACGAAAGTCTTTATAAAGGCTAGAGCTCCGACAATACCATTATTATTCATGTTTGCCTCCAGACAGTGTAAGAACTTCTACTCCACGACTTACTGTCGACATAATTCTACAGCGTACTGTGGGAAAAGTTTTTATAACAACTAGTGTTGTTTGTGTCAATCTCCTGCGATATGAAAAGGAAGCAACCTTAGGCTAGGATACTTCCAGAGTTTTCAACAGTATACTTCTACAAAAGCTTTAACGAGAGAAAAAACTTTTTCTTGAATTTATTTTAGATTTAAATTAGTTTCGGTTTCAAAAGAATGGCAACATATTGTAAAATAATACGCCTCATTAACCTTACTGAGAACACAGGTCTTACTACGCTTACAAAATGTGAGTGATTGCACTTTTTAATCATCATTTATAGAGCTGCAAAGCTGAATTCACGTCGACATGATGACATCTTCATTAATTTCGTAACCATTAAAAGCGTTTATAACCCCCATTCGTCACTGACTTCTGTGGATTGCCGGCTATCTTCAGCGCCGTTTCATTTCGTGAAGTGCAGTCGGTAATTAGGCGCTACGTAGTTGGCGGAATCGGTGTGTATGTGGTTACGGTAGCACGTGGACAAACGAGCTAGCGTCTTAATCTTTTTATTTACTGCCTATTCTTTTTAACGGTAGGGTACGTTACGAAATATAACTCCTATAATGCTGAGATATTTTCAAAACTCCGCACCGCAGGTGTCTGCGGTGGGGAACGAACGCGCTATTGCCGTTTCTGGGGAGTAACACGTCCACCACCACACTATGCGGGTCCTTCGTTTTGCCTGTCTCTCAGCTAGTTCTATCGTTTTTTATCTATCTCTCAGCATCATTGAAGCTATATTTCGCAATATACTCTGCCGTTAAAAAAACAGTAGGCAATAAATAATAAGTTGAAATTGTGATTATAACTACAGCCTCAGCTTAACTGGGCTCGCTGCCGATTTGGGCTACCCGGATCAATCCCGTTGATGGGTGATTGCTGATGGCAAAAGATCGATAGAACTAGCTGACAGACAAGCGAAACGAAGGACCCGCATGGTGTGGTGGTGAACGTGTTACTCCCCGGAAAGAACAGTAACTCGTTCGTTCCCCACCGCGGACACCTGCATTCCGAAGTTTTGCAAATGTCTCAGCATTACAGAACTAACGTCTTTCCAATAATTATATCTTTACCGTAGTCTCTGTGTGTTTCTACTCCTGTAGCAGGCAGTCATGTGTAAGTCGTATCGCCATGATGATTTCCCGACGGGCGGAGTACGCTAGAATTACGACTTTAATGTCACTTGATACGTGTCGGTTTATAGCGGCAACGAAACAGCCTTTCATTTTCCTTTCACAAGTGTCATTATCCACAGCCACCATGGCTAATGCAATCGGACGATTCAAGCTCACCGAGCTCGACGAGGGCAAGAACGTGCAGTGTATTTCTGTCACTTGTTGCCTTGTAATGCACCTAGAGTTGATGCAACTAAGCAAATTTACATAAGTACTTGCATACCAGGTTGACCCACCACCATTGGTTCTCTGGTTTTCTTAACTCCAGCATAATTTTCTTTTTTTCGGAATTTTGCTGGTTTAGCTGCTGTGGTTTCCTGGAGTCCCAACAGGCCAAAGTTTGTTCCAGGTCGTCACCACCACAGGAAGTTGCAGCCCCTGTGGATCAGAGGGTGACTTGCCACCGTGCGACTTGTTTGATACCAGGAAGAGGTGGTGGATTCTGGTATTTGTTTACCCCTAGTTGGGCTTTCTGGCAAAAACGCCGGACTATTTCTCAGCTTGTGAGGCCCTGCTGGCGGTGTTGAGTGCTCCCACTGTGCACCGCAGCCCGCCACCCAGAAACACATCCCAGCCGCTATGAGGCTGTAAACCGTTGGAAGGTGAGAGAAGTAGTAACAAAATGTCTTTAAGAGTATCCAAAATGCCTTTAAATGCTTTCTTAGATAATTTAAATTGCAAGAAGTTTGTGAAAAAATTTTTTGATGACTGGAAAGATCTGTATCATTTTCAGAAAGAACCTTTAGAATAGGCCAGTTTACTACAAATCGAGCAAATTATCGAAAAGGAATTTTCGAAATATTTTATTATATACAAAATATATAAAATATATAAATATACAGTTCGCATCTTCGTTGAGATTCTGAGACAATCGCTGAGATTCAATGAGCTTTTTTTGCTTAAGCAAAATCAGAGGAAGGTGAGCATTTGGGATAAAAGTGTGTTTGTTAAGCACTGCTCTAACCAAATAACTGAAGATAACAAGGTTACTTTTAACAAAATTAAACACTTATATAATTTTTTGAAATTCTTACACAATTTCTATCTTTAGTTTTGTAATTCACCATAATTTTTATTAATGATTACAACACTTATAAGCAACGATGTTCAAGCTTATCAATCCCGTCACCAACTGGTGTTTTTCATTTGACTTCAAAACTCTTGATGCTTGAAGGCAGCACCTGTTAGGTCGAAATTTTTTAGAATGCACCACTTTTCTGGTAGTTTAACACATTTAAAAACTTAAATAGTTTTTCATAAGAAGTTAGACAAACAGGGATAAACAAAGTTTTGCGTAGCCTTTCAACAAAAGGTTAGGTAATATAAGCTTAATGACGGTGAAAAATGTCTCGTCTGTCATTGACTATTGCAAATTAGATAAATGACTGTCGGCTTTCATCAAAGCCATCATCGCAGGCCACCTTGGCACCGCTGTGTCCATTTATTGCCTTGATGTCACACATTAGCGCTAAACACTAACAACAAAACATTCTCGGGGACTGTAAGACCTGGTAGGCTAAATCCAGTCAACACGAACGATTGGACCAACTGGTAGAACTGCCAATGTAAAGTTAAGTAAACCTCTTTATCAGTAGAAAATAGCTAGCGTCAATAATCAATAAATAGCGTTCGATAGAAAATCAAAACGTGGTGGAGACGGTATTGCTAATTTATTAGCTCGCTACACTCCACATAATAAACGAAACTACCTATTCGGAAAAAAGCGGTGTTATACGGCGATATTCGAAATAATAGTTGTATTAAATTCTGATCATTTAAAATCAAAAGTTTTCTGTAGTTTTCACTGGGTTTGGTAATAAGGAAGGCTCAGTTAGCTCACGTGGCTTAGATTTGCTAGATTGAATAGTTAACCTCCTCGATGACCCTGCTGGTGGGATGATCCGTCGATGTAGCTGGAACTTCGACACCCAGGAACACGTTTCAGTCACGATAGGGCGATAATACTATTTGTCCTCAACGAGATAATTTGTTTATAGTTACTAAACTTTTTGCTTAAGTGTATTAAATAATATAATCATTGCTATAATGCCTCTCAAATAATTCCCAAGCAAATTTTGACTTGTCCTTTTCTTTTGAAGGGGCTGCTTCTTATGAGATTGTACTCTAATTCAGCAAAGAAAAACGAAACTTTCTACACGGACTTCATCCATTTGATGTGTAAAGGTTGAACGATTACGGCAACAGTAAAGTATTGACCTCAAGTAGAAATCGCCTCATAGAGCCCAAAACAACTGCAATCTTCGGCCACATCTTATTACAAATATTCACCGCTCTGTAGCCTATCAAAAACTCTGGATCGGTATTACAGTAGAGTATTAGCTTCATGAGGTAGCAAAATTAGACCAGTTTTTAGAAATTTTTTTTTGGTAGGTTGGATTTCCGGAAATGTCCTTCATTCTTCAATTCATAGCTGTTTCCGGTTAAAATCGATAGATTCTCTACTAATCGAGTTCAAGTCTCTCCGTCAAGGCCTGTTGTGAAGATAAATCAGGTTTCACGTAAACTCCTCAATCACCTCGCCACAATTTTCGAACAACCAAAACTGTCGGAAAAGATTCTTTATTACCGTAATCTTGCCGACTGTTAGCAATTTGTGGTTAGTTCTCAGCTCTTAGTTCACTTGGCAACATGTCCCTCATATTTTGATCCCATACTATTTCGTGGATCGCTGAGTAAAACGAAGCAAGCTCGACTGCTAGTACGCTTTCGAAAAGTACGGTACAGATAGACCTTGTGTATTTGAATCAGTGCGTTGCTTGTTTGAGAGTCGTATATATGTATAGAAGAGCATGTGTATTTGCGTATGTGTGCATACGTATATACATATATTTGTGTATATACGTGTGTATGTGTGTTGGGCAATTATGCACATGATTTGAATAGCTAAGACTGGATGAGCGGTGCTCATGAAAGATGCGAATGATACACTAGAGCGGCACGACGACGTGAAGATCATTTGTTATTTGGACGATCGTAAAAAATTTGCATAATGGGTCATGAGGCGAGGCCGCCTGTAAATCTCTATTGAAGAGTGACGAGAGATATGAGCAAATAAAGAGTACTGCCAGCGAGACAAGGTAACAATCCTAACTAAAACCTTACCCTTACCTAGCCTTACCGCTGAAGAGAGCCTAAGGGGTAGTGATGGTTAGGCCATGAATAACGATTTCGACAAACTGCCTACATTTAAACGTATAAATGGCTAAATGACTTGACTTCATGAAGAATTGCACAGGTCGTAGCGCGACCTATGTGTACTTTGTTATTTTCTCCTTAGGTAGAGTATATTTCCATGGAATATCAACATAGCCGTGCTTGCAACAGTGCTTAGGCTTTTTTAGTTTTTTACAACCACTTATCCCTCGTTTACGATTTGAGATTTAGTATTCTTGGCTAGTCTATCCTTGGCTAAGTTTCTAGGTGATGATAATTTACCACCTTTTATGGCTGTTATGAGTGATGAAAGCTTTGCCCCGCAAAACTGAGAAAAATCAAAAATTTTTTACTTCAACGTTTGTCTACTTTATTTGACTACGTCATCACTGCTGTTAAACTCTTCGATTTTGCTAATTTCTCACCAGTTCTCATTTAAACGCAAGTTATCGCAGATTCTCTAAATTCTTTCTTTATAAGTGGAAGGATAAGATAAATGTTGCCGCCAGTGCTTGGTCAGTGATCAGCACTCCATTCGGAGCACACTGAACTAAACGCCATGCATGCTTCGGAAAGTTACTAATCAGATTTGCGGAATTCATAACACACCATGAAACTACAAAGGATAAAGTGTTCGACGATCATGACGTTTCTAAGGTTGAAGCATGCATTCGACTCCATCTCTTCACAAGCATATTTGGCTTAAACAATGATAACTTGTGATGGTTATCGGTGTATCAAGTCACTGTTTTCACCAGCCTGGATAAGTCTGATACCAGCTCGCTTAACTCGGAGGGACAGAGAGCTTTGTTTCCCCAACGCACGAGAACGAGAATCATCAAAAACCGGGTGCTTATTATTCCTTTTCTCTTTTAAATGCTGCATTGGACGACCTATATAATAGTTCACATACTGTTATAAACTCACGAAACTGAGGAAATAAAGGCCAGCTAGAAAGCAGCGATAACTGGAAAATAAATAGCAGCTAACAAATATTCAGAGAAGTTATAAACCTAAAATGAAACAGCAAATAGCTTTATCTGATACAACTATGAGGAAAGTTCTTCTACAAAACACCGGATATTATGCGCCGCTTGAACTAAAAAATAGGTGAGGGAAAACAGATCCAGAGTATCGGAAACTTGCAGTTACGTAAACCTACTCCAAACACAGCGCTAACTTCTATTTTTGATACCTATTCTTTTTTCTATGGCAGCGTGTGATGCGAATTCCAGCCACCTGAATACCATGAGCGAAATAGAGATATGAGCAAAACTCGGAACCTTAGCTGTGTTTCGAAGATGCAATTACCATTTCCGGAGCTGAGCAATCTGATTTGCACCTCCTCCGACAGGTAATTGCTTATAACTCTGAAGGAGTTAAAAAACTGGCTCAGAGAAAGGTAAAGCAAGGGCCTCGGTAGCTAAGCAACCAGTAAGGGTAATCGCGGGTTAGAGGGCCACCCGAGATTCTGAAATTGGCTAATATCTCAACATTCTTGTGGTTGAGCCTAGGTTTTGTTACTTTCTAAATTAATTGACTGTTACAGAACTTCAACTCGATGACGATGGTTGCCCGATATGCCCACTATGCGGAGAGAAACTTATCGAATCAGAATGGTCGCACCATATCGAACATGAGAAAAAGAAACTTCTCGGAGTCATTCAGAGGTTGTTCATTAACTTGTTGGGGTGAAATTCCCTTATATTGAAAGTGTCCACTTTTCAAATCATATACGTATTTTTTGAAAAATTCTTCTGTAGTTTGTTTAGGCATTAAATGGCCAACTAGTTCTTAACATATGTACTCATAAGGCGACTTTTCCACTAATGGTGATGATTCCTTGAATGATGGGTTGGGTTGGGGTGGGGTTGGGGTTGGGGTTGGGCAGTACATAGATTCATGAAAGAAGCGCTGCACTATCGCCTTAACCACATACATTTACACACGATTTTTTAACATATTTTCGGAGGTTTGAAAATGCATTGTTTTTCTTCAATAAGCTGACACGAGGTTGTTATTATAGAATTTATTACAGTAGAATAGCTGACGTTTCAGCGGTTTCGCCTTCTTCGAAGCCTGCAAGTTTTATCTGTCAGAGTTATGAAAGTGTTTGGCTGAGTAGATCACATTTCAATTTGACCTTTCCAGGCTCTGAAGAAGGCGAAATCGCCGAAACGTCAGCTATTGTATTGTAATAAATTCTATATTAACAACCTCGTGTCAGCTTATTGAATGCCGAGGTTAACAGAAAGTCGGTCTTGGATTTGAAAATGTTTAAAATTAATACACCCTAAAGCCTAAAGCGTAATTTAAATTCTGTATGTTTCCGACAGAGGCAGAGCATCGACATCGATTCATTGATTTGATTTCGAGTATCGATTAGCCCTTTTGTTCTATTTTATGTCGTTTTATGGTTTCCTGCAATTTTGAGTTCGAAGTTTCTTTTTTTGTTTTGTAGTGTCAAAGAGTCAAGACTGATGGAACCGTCAAGTAACGCTGAACAATCACGAAGAAAGCGTGAACTCGAACTATTGAGAATAAGAAATAATCAGCAAAAGCGACTGGCTTGTGAGTTGTTCTTTAATATTGCACTTATTGTGGATAATATAGCATATAAAAAGAGATGAGTGTGGAAAGAACCTATTCTGTGTTCAATGTGAATGAAATCTTGGTTTAGCACCTTCTCTGTTTGATTATGGAGGTGTCGGGCTGGGTAGATTGCGATCAAGTGGACCTTTCCAGGCTGAAGACTTCCCCAAGAAGGCGAAATACGCCGAAACGCCAGCCTTACCGGAACAAAGAATAAAACAACAATTCGTGTGTGCTCAACATGAATATGAAGAATAGTAGATATACATGCGTGTATAAAGCATATTAAAAGGATTGTGCGGTGGAAATGCGAATGTTCTCGACTGACTGGACGTTTTTGGAAGCCTTCACGAAACACCAGCGCCATCTTAAGCGCTTGGTCTGGGCTAGAAGATGTCTTTTAACAAATTTGGCAAAACAAACAAAGTAATAAGACTGAGCGTGATGGAATTTTTTGGAAGTACAACAAGAAATAAGTCACTTCCGAAGTGTTTACAGAACCATTTTGACATTGCTATAGCATTTTGCTGGCTGCAATTAGAAATACTCGGCAAAATAGCTGTAATGACATGTTTTCTTAAAAATAGCTATCTGTAAGCTAATTATTCAGTACTTTCAGTGAAGCGAGGTACAACGTCGTTAATACGTGACACCTTCACACCTTTTAGCCGACAGGTATGTCCATCACTTACCTTACCTTTAAAACGTTTTCTGAAGTGCCCTTGCCCAATACTTTCGGCCTTTATTACCTAACGGTTATGTCAGTGGAATTATTGATGAAGAGCTTATGGTTGACATTGTTCCGAATAAAATTTTTAAAAAAAACGCTTACAAAGACTTTCAAGTACAATCACTTTCTCGCCTTTTTGACCTAACTTACCTTAGTACATGAAAAATATTTTTTCAAATCTATCTCTTAATTGTTGGCTGGATCAGATCTCTTGGTCTAGAAGGTTCATTGGCAAGAGCAGCTCTGAACAATCTTTCCGGTGCCTTAGTAATTGTTTTCCTGGTCTGGTGATGTTTAGTGCCGACCAGTAGACGTAAGACTTCTGCCAGGTGTATAAGCAGTAAACGTGACAAATGCTTAGCAAACATCATCATAAACGCCGGCAATGCCACGACCTCAATTATGCGAATTGTGCCATTCATACTGTCGTAAACTCACCCACAACATCTCGTCCGTCAGCTTCATAGGTTGACATTACGTCAATATTATTGCTAGAGCACAAAATAGTTGTTGTGGGTGGTTATGAACAAGTGGGAACGTAGTTTTGTTGCTGAAGTTATGCAAATGTCCTCGTTAGGGTTACCGTAAGCAACCTACAACATAAACGTCAAATATCGAAACCGACATAATAGAACAAACCATTGCGCATTAAGTGTTTAGTCGACAATAAAGCCATAGCGATAAATAAAGGCATACAGTGAAAAATAAAGCAACAAAAATGTAAAGCTTGAAAAAATACCCTTTATATGAGGTTTTAAACTTCAATAGGGAGAGCTGTTCAACGCGTAAGTTAGGGAGCAGTGTGGGAAAATTTTATAGTACAAATGACGCCAATGAAAAGCGATTACGGTAAACCTAAAAAGTTAATAAAATTTGTTAAGCATTAAAATCTTTTTGTATTTTTTTGTTTTTACTTTTTTATTTTTATTTTGTATTTTTTAAACTTTTTTATTTTTTATTTTTTTAAATTTTTTTCATTAGACCTTTTCCTATGAGAGTTCCTGGAGTTCCCAGTCAGGTTCTACTCAAGGTTCGTATTCTGCTTAATGCATCGATTGGTTCGCTTGTTATATACCAGGAAAATTAATCAAAATTCGCAAACATTTTTGTTACTCACAATTATTAGCGAACAACGACTTAATTCTGACTATTTCACTAACCGTTATTTCCTGAAAGGCCATTGGTAGAACATTCATTTCTCATACCAACAACAATAACTAATTCCCATCCAATAGATTTTACGAAAAAATTCTTTTAGTTTCAGTCAAATGATGAAAGCGGTTCAAGTGGATCACCGGAAGTTAAGAAGGAAGACAACGACTGCTTCGGTGGTGTCAAGTGCTTTGCTTGCCATGTAGGACTTTATGAAAATCTTCATTTTATAGTATGATAACTCAATTCATGACTACCTACTACAACCTGTAAACAAAAAATACTGCTTTTAAAATTAGATAGAAAATAGGGTCGAAATCCAAATATCACAGTAGTTCCTTGTAGAGAACGGTGGACTACGGTATTGTGTCAAGCTCTTTCGAGCAGCCACGCTGCCAGGAATGCTTTGACGCGCTACGAAATCAAGCCGGAGCTCTGCCAGCGACGGTAAGTTCTCCATAGAATACTCCGTTATTCACGTAACATTTCATAGTGTCCAGATGAGCAGGTGTTTAAGCATGCATTCTAATGCGATTACGTGGATGTCCTCTTTTTTGCTTAGTGGGAGCCGCTGTATGTGGGTGTTTTCAATTTATTGTCTTTATTGTGACGAATGCCGCTATGCTAAAGCATGGACGAACGAGTGCGATAAGACATTCAGTGCTAATGAGGTTACATCACCTCATCGAGATCATCAGAAGATGCCGCCGGTGGATCGCCGGTGATTTGTCACCATGATAGCATCCCCACTCGATGAAATGGTGAACTAGACGCCCACCGATGCAAATGTATCCAACAATCATCTGGCCCTCCCAAGGGAGAATTTTTTCGTGGCAGGGCATTATGTGAAATACAACCACAGGGATGCAAAGATATGAAGAAAACTCGAAACCTCACGTGCGTATCGAACCCGTGATTACCCTTTCCGAGAGCTCATGTGTCATCCATTCCACCAACGCATGTCCCTACTTTACTTTTACCTCAGCTGGTTTTTAACCTGAACGGTGCTATCAGCAATCAGCCATCAACGTGAATCATTTGCGGAGCACAGCATTACGGATTCAAAGCAGATTTGTGCTCCCAGGATTATTCCTGTTAACGGGTGGTTGTCGATAGCACCGTCAGGATATATCACTAACGAAAGAAAGGCAAAGAGAGAACCTAGCATTGAAGTAATCAAAATATACCGCTTACCAGAATTCTGAGTTGGAGTACTTAGATTTGAGAACTGCGACTAAGCAGTAAATATACTTCCATTGATAAACTAACACGAGGTTCATAAATAAACTTTGTTTGGCTGATGTCTCGACGTTTTCGTCTTCCTCAGAACCGATGATCCGTGTCGATGTCCACAATCGTCCGTACTATCGATGTGGTTGGTGTCATCGCCGTGGTATCGAGTCGGACTTTCTCCAGTGCAGCACCACTTGAATGAGGCAAACTCACTCGGCAATGGACTTTTATCCATGACGATTGCAGCTGATAGTGATTGTGTAGCGATAATAACTTGCTGTCCCCTTACAATCCATCCCGCAGAATTCGGTACCATTGCCAGCTAGCACAGAGGATAACAATATTTCCGAAAAAAAGACTAAGTTTCTTAAACGAATATCTGGAGGATGAAGGATAAAGGACTGATAAGTACCCTAAGCTTTTGACTTAATTATCCATTGTTGAGGTTACTAAATGCATATTACATTCAAAATCAGTGCTTTTTATCCTCCAACATAAGTCTGGTACCAGTTTACCGACTACGGAAAGTATGGGGACTTAGTTTGCGCAGCGCGTGAGACCGAATCAATGCTCACATGTGCATTCAAGTGAACCACACCACTGAGTTTCACGCGTCATCTTACAGGACAAAAAAAGCCTTCTTTTAGAAAAAGGTGGTAGATTCTAGTTGTTTCCATGGTCTGTAATGGTGTCAGAAATGATGACGGTGTCATGAACTATTGAACAATCTCAGTTGACGACAATTATGGACTTACGTACATCGGTGATGAGTCCATCGACGTCACATTCACCACCGGAGAAGAAATTACGCACTGAATGACGTAACTGCCGTCAATCAATGAAAATCGATACATATGTAACTGTAGTACTCGTCAAGCGTATACTAGGTGTCTATTGTTCTACTACTATTTTCTTCCTGTGCTTTTTTTTTCGTTTCCCAAAGAAATCCGTCTAGTTATGCCTAACAACGGATTTTTAAGCAGTGTTTTCAGTATCACACTACGACAAATTCGTTTTCCTCTTTTAGTGTTTTCATTCGTGATTTCGTTTCTTTCGACAATTTGAACTTAGACAATTCTCTGCTGAAAACAAGACACTAGCATTTTTCTTGATTGTTTCGTTATCTTCTTTTCGTCGTCTCCTCTCTTGTACAGAAACGCATGTTAATAAATGAAGAATGATTTTCGGAATTTTAGAATCTTCAGAATGGATTTCTTTCGGGGCTTTCACGAACTATGTCAGCCGGACATAACGTTTTGATAACAACGAAAGCTTTTCGCAGAGGGGATGAAAAGACCATGTCGCTCATTTGTCCCATTATTCTCTCAGGTGTCAGCAATTTCTGAAATGCGTGTACACTCCCAAGTAAGCTTTCAAACAAAAACGTCGAAAATCTTCGCGACCTCGTTGCTCAGGTGGAAACTAGATTCCTCCTTTGAATGGCTCGACTCATCATCAGATATTTCATATTTCAAAAAGAGAAATTCACCTATGAGGAAATAAGTTGCGGAGTTAAAAAAAAATCTTGGTAAACAAAGGTGAGTAATGCAAGACAGCGACCCTAACGAAACGAATGTAGCTGGGCGTCAACCTAAGCTGCAGCCGATTTCCTTCTAATTTCTATACAGAAACTAATCAGTGAAAAAACTAAG
The DNA here is from genome assembly GCA_900624975.1 of Angiostrongylus costaricensis. Classification (NCBI taxonomy): domain Eukaryota; kingdom Metazoa; phylum Nematoda; class Chromadorea; order Rhabditida; family Metastrongylidae; genus Angiostrongylus; species Angiostrongylus costaricensis. The sequence goes on from UYYA01004700.1 coordinate 69,172, forward strand.
CAAAGGAAAACATATAGAGAAGAATAACAGTATATTGTTGCTGTCACCTGCTAAAAGTACTAAGTTATTTGACCCTGAAAGGAAAAATAAGCGCTTCAAAAAACTAGCTTACCTGAAGTTTCTCAGATTTAAGAGAAAAAATTTAGAAAAGTTTCAAAAGCAGAAGGTAAATGATCATCATCAAACCAATGAAAGCTCAGATAACAAAGATGAAAATGGACCTTAGAGAAAAGTTGTGCCTGACCGCATTCCTTGGTGAATTACTAGGAAGTGAAGTTTAGTAAGTTTGAGAAAAATGGAGGAAAAACAGCGAATAAAAGGCAATAGAGTAGAACGAAAGCAGAAAGTCTGCTTTGCTCGGATTTTATCGTTGCTGCAGAATAATATGATATTCACTGAAACTGAAAAGCAGTACCTGCTATCAACATGACATGTGATTATGTGAAAGTAATCGGAGACGGGTTACTGCTCTGGTAAGCAGTACTGAAGAATTTCTATCACTGATATGTAGGACTGATGAAGAAGCAGAAGCTATTTTACTCACAAATGATATTTTTTATTATAACATAATTTGTAGCAGTTTAGAATAGCATATAATAATATACAATGTGTTCCAGTAAAAGGGTGAGTGGCACAGCTGTCCTTTACATCGCTCAGCTTGACAGTGGATGATGAGACCGGTGCGACAGGCGGTAACACTTCAGGAATCGGCTGTAGGTACTGCAGTGGACTTTAAGAGCAAAACACAAAGCCTAATAAAAAAAATTAGGAAAAACATGTAATATTTATTATTTGCACAGTGGTTATACCTTTGGTTTCCTGTTGGCATTTGGGGATGAAGGATGGAACAGTGAAGTTAGGACAATATATATCAGGATTCGAAAGACCACGACTCAACTTCATTGATAATGATTTCGGTAACAAATATTGAAAGCATGTGCTTGAGAATAACTTCTTTCTTACAATCTAACTTTGTTTATACTGAGTCCTCATCACAGCTTTTTCCTTTCATATCTCGTGTAACTGAGCAGCACACAGTAAGCCAACACTTACGTGTGCAATTCCGTTATCCCAAAACAACCAGAGCGCTTCAAATCAAATCTTTCATTCTTTAGCCTGCAAAATATTCTAGACGTCCGAAATGCTTGTTGCTAATGTCGATATAGACATACGTGTAGTGCAGTGGTTAGAAGTGGCTAATCGGTCGAACCCGCGCCATCGGCTCACTAAGTCTCCAATCCTTCTCAAGTTGGCAGTTTGGCACCAGAGATATCTGGAAAAAGAGCAACACATTTTTGATACATTTCTTGGCCGTGGAAAGTCACTGCATAAGCCAGAAATGGATTCAATCATTTCTAACTATGCTTGATGAAGTCGAATGCCTGCGCGGCGCAACGTTAATCAACACGAAAGTTTTGATCCTTTTCAAAATGTCATTTTAATTTTAAAACAAAATAATTTTTTATTCTCAGCAAAGAAAATACCGTGCTCAATTCCTACCGCAGTTATCTAAGCTTCGGAGTTTTGCAAATATCTTAGCTTCATCGTGGTTGTATTTCACATGATACCCTACCGTGAAAAATTGTAGTAGGCAGTAAATAAAGAAGCTAACGAAGTTCTTTTTGGTCGACTTTCTATCAACTCGGCATTCGATTATAATTATCTCGTTTTCTTTTTCAGCAATCGTAAGGCATTTATTCAGCACACGTTTATTTCCTTACAAAAAAAAACAAACAACACAACGGGTAGCTGACGTTTCGGCAACATCGCCTTCTTCAGAGCCTGGAAGGGTACACTAATGGGCCATTTGCTAAGTCAAACCCTAGATAACCTTACACGAGGTTGATAATGACCCTCGGACAAATCGGTTTCGAAACATTACTACGCTTTGTGCTAGCTGATAACAACACCGACTTCTGCAGGTTTGATTGTCCGGGAAAAACAAGTTGTTATCACACTATCACCGAATAATCACAGCTATCCACAATCAGCAACCTGCATAAAAGGGCATCATTGAGTGAGGATGTCTCATTCGAGGAGATGGCTCACGGAGGAACATCTGACTCGACCCGAAGGCGAAGTTGCCACGTCGAGACGAATAACAATCGTAGACCATCGACTCGGATCATCAGCTCTGAAGAAGACGAAGACGTCGAAATGTTAGCCGAAAATAAATATCATTATCAACCTCGCGTAAGCTTATCAACGAAAGAATACATATTGATAAGTGATACCGAGGTTCAAGGAAAGTCGGTTTTGAAATATCGAACCCTGGAATTCTTTCTCTAAGGAAATAAACGTGTGCTGAGTAACAATCTCGCGATTTTAACGATGCTGAGATATTTGCAAAACTGCGGACTGCAGGTGTCCGCGGTGGGGAACGAACGCTCTATTGTCCTTTCCGGGGAGTAGTGCGTTCACCACCACACCATGCCGGTCTTCCGTTTCGCCTGTCTCTCAGCTAGTTCTATTGATCTTTCTGCAATCAGCAATCACCAGTCAGCGGGATTGAAATTCATTAAAGTTCTATTTCGCAAAGTATACCATGCCGTTAAAAAGAGTCGGCAGTAAATAATAAGTTAAAATCTCGTGATTAGACAGTTCTTTCTATCGATAAACAGAGTATAAATAAAGTCTGGCATCCCTGTCCGTATTAGCTCCTAGATACTGCACCCAAATGCAGAGAACTACAATAGCAGCAGTGAAATTCACCAAAAAAACTCGTTATTAAAAAGTGTGGAACGCGAAGTTTTAGCCCGGTAAGATCAACCCCGTAAAACAATGTATGGGATAAATCCATTTTCCTTCAGTGAAGTGGTTAACGAAGCACGTATCTGGTCACCGCGTGCAGCGAAATTCACTTGAGAAAAGATTCGATGTTGAGATGTGAGCAAAATTCGAGACCTCGAACTTCAAATTCGAGATTAACATCTCCGATTACTCACGTGCTCTCTACTATACAAACAGAGACACTTGCTTTATCTTCCACTCGGCCATATTTTTACTCTATGAGTGCTATCGGCAATCGTTCGCTATCGGGAATGATCTGGGGAGCACAAATCGGAAACCCAGCTAAGCTGAAACTGCTGTCGAAATCACAAACAGTATTTCAAGTCATTCCGTGCCATAGAAAATTAATAGAGAGTAATTAAAAGTTAATACATTAAAAGAGTTTAAGCAAATTATTCGTAACCCTGAATTGGCACACGGATAGGAAGTGTTACTGTAGTTAGTGATCTTGTCGTTCAGGAAACAATACGTTAGCTCGACTCCTCACCCTAACATTCTTCTCCAATCCACGTGGGAAGGCCTTGGCACAGTTATCTCAAAGATTTCAAGGGGGGTGCACTCGACCAGTATTCTACGACATTCATAAAAGAAGATGAAATCCACAAGCAGCACCCGAAACAAGCAGTGAGCGCCTCGAAATCACACAGTAGATGTTATGACGGGTTTTGTAGAAAACAATCTGCAAATATGCGGCAAAAACTTGTGAGTAAAACATGGTTAGCAAGATCCTCATTGCAAGAGAAATTCAGGAAAAACCACCAAAATCCTTGGTTAGCAGTGTTTGATTTGAATTTATAAGCGTTAATACGCGAAAAGAGAAATGATCAAGCACTAGTTTACACCATGAACTTTCCAAGGAATAGCAATCGACAAGAAAAACTGAACATTTTTGAATTTTTTTGGTTCATGAAAAGCTGGCGATGTTCTGGGGCTCAACATGAAGGCTCGTTTGATGAAAATATTCACCAAATGTTGACACGAGAGGAAAAGCGTTATTGTTAATCTATGAAGACTATCAAGAGACACGAAGTTGAAATTCTCGAAAGGGTGACAAAGACATTGTGGAAAATTTTTATTAGCGTTTACAAAGTTTCTACAATATTTGAACTAAAGCGGACCTTGATGCCATCGGACGGTTGAGTGTGGAGGAGTAAAGACGTCGTGTGAACAGTGAGTTGAAAATAATGAAAGGAGGTTGTACAGGTGCGCCTTCGATGCGCCTACCTAAAAGTAGATGGTGAAGTCATATTCATTTAACCAGATTTAAGTATGTTGTGCTAAATCTTCACCTTATTTCAATACACCTTCAATGCAAGAATACATAAGAATTTCAACCCACATCTCTTTCGCACGAAATCAAAGGCACAAATTTATTAAAAACAGGAAGTAAGATGTCTATTGAACACATAAGGTACTATAGAAATCGCTTTCTCTATATTAATGAGCTGTTACTACCATTAAGGAGTGCGCAGTGGTCGGACGATCCTTGCAACACACACGTGGAATCGATCTCCACGCAAATTGCCCACCAAGCCTTCCATTGCTTCGTGGTCGTCAAATTGTTGCCAGACTTGTTTGAGAGGATAGCAACACTGGCTCGATACATCGGCAGGCCATCACAAGTCATTGTAATGACCAGATATGCACTCAATCACTTCCAAACGATGCTTAATGAAGTCGAATCCATGGCGCATATCCCAGGAGTTGATCCACGCCGCTAGCTTTATCCTTTATCATTCTTCTCTTCCAGATATTTGCAGAATATTTTGTAAACTTCAGAAGAGAAAAATGATCAAAAATGATACTTATAACTTGCGAACAACGTCAGCGAATGGTCACGCCTTCTGTAACTGCTGTTCTAATCCTGATGCTATAGAAGTAACGAAAATGTGCGATTACACAAATCAAAACTTTTAGCAACTACCACGCAATATGAACAGACTATATGCACAAGACAAGTAACACAAGTAATCGGAATACCCAAGGCTCCTTTCCTCTTCGCATTCTGGAATGTCTTGCACAGATCGTGCTATAGAGCGAGTCTTCTCACCACGTCGCGGCGTCGGCGGCGGTTGCGATTCGCACTTCGCAACCGCTGTGCGAGCGACATGCATTCTACTAGCTGACATCATCTATAAGGGAGTTTCTAAATTGGAGTAGGATAATTGCAATCCAGGTGTTAACTTCACAGTAGCTAACGTGAGTGCTAAATATTCGTTTATTTATTTAGTGTTGCTAGGCGAGATGCAGATCAATTCTGTGGAAGACGCCACACTATAGGAAACCATTGTTGTCCTAAGCACTTATTCTTTTATAGATAAACTAACACGAGGTTCACAAAAAGTTTTTTTTTAATGAACCTCGTGTTAATTCACCAATGAAAGAATACTTGTTAGATACAACCACAACGTTGCTGAGATATTTGCAAAACTCTGGACTGCAGGTGTCTATGGTGGGGAACGAACGCGCTATTGTCCTTTTCGGGGAGTAACGCGTTCACCACCACACCATGCGGATCCTTTGTTATAATAGCTGAGAGACAGGCGAAACAA